>JAFBJQ010000907.1:442705-504113 GCA_016785345.1 Trinectes maculatus
TATAAGCTAACTGAGCTGGAGGAAGTTTGTTATGACTGGTAGCCTCCATAGTACCTTTGGTTTACATGTGTCTGCTACATAATTAAAAGTTAGATCTATGTCCCATCTACGTTTATTTGCTGTGAAGTGGTTACTGTATTTGGCTGCATATATAAGGCAGTACACAGTGATAATTTGGTTCCTTATTTGTTGTGATATTTCAGAAACTGCACTGTACCAGAACGCATGGTAGCACAGTTCTGCAGTAAACATTAGAATCCATTGATGTCTCCTGTGCTTTCTGACTGAAGCCCTGCAGTGGTCAATTCGGTTAAATCAGCATCAGAGGTCAAACTCCTCAACATATACAGTTCCTATGTCGTCTGCTAATTACATAGAATCTATGTAATTACTGAGTTTACTGGTCTGGCCCCCTTATGATCAGATTAGGCCGTATGCGGCCCCCAGGCCAAAATGAGTTTGACACCCTTGCTATATACTATGACGTTTTTTCATAATTTTGGATGTTTTCGTGAAAATCATAGTTTTTGCAAGATTTTGCGACGACATACTATACTATGATGTTTTTTCAAGATTTTGGACGTTTTTGTGAAAAATCACAGTTTCTGCGAGATTTCGCGACGACATACTATACTATAACATTTTTTTCATGGTTTTGGACGTTTTCCTGAAAATTGTCGTTTTTGCGAGATTCTGCGACGACATACTATACTATGACGTTATTTCATGATTTTGGACGTTTTTGTGAAAATCACAGTTTCTGCGAGATTTTGCGACGACATACTATACTATAAATTTTTTTCATGATTCTGGATGTTTTCGTGAAAAATGAAAATTTTGCAAGATTTTGCGAGGACATATTATACTATGACGTTTTTTCATGATTTTGGATGTTTTCGTGAAAATCATCATTTTTGAAAGATTTTGTGACGATATACTATACTATGACGTTTTTTCATGATTTTGGACGTTTACGTGAAAAACGAACATTTTGCGAGGTTTTGCGACGGTATGATAAACTATGACGTTTTTTCATGATTTTGGACGTTTTTGTGAAAATGGTCATTTTTGCGAGATTTCGCGACAACATACTATACTATGACGTTTTTTCATGATTTTGGATGTTTTCGTAAAAATCATTGTTTTTGCGAGATTTTGCGACGACATACTATAGTATGACGTTTTTTCATGATTTCGGATGATTTTCTGAAAAACTAAAATTTTGCGAGATTTCACGATGACATACTATACTATCACGTTTTTTCATGATTTTGGACGTTTTCATGAAAAACAAAAATTTCGCGAGGTTTCGCGACGATATACTATACTATGACGTTTCTTCATGATTTTGGACGATTTCATAGAAATCAAAAATTTTGTGAGGTTTTGCGACGACACACGATACTATGTCGTTTTTTCATGATTTTGGATGTTTTTCTGAAAAACAAAATTTTAGGAAGATTTTGCAACGACATACTATACTATGACGTTTTTTCATGTTTTTGGACGTTTTCGTGAAAACCGAAAATTTGGCGAGATTTCGCAACGACATACGATACTATGACGTTTTTTCTTAATTTTGGACGTTTTCGTGAAAATTGTCATGTTTGCGAGATTTCGCGACAACATACGATACTATGACGTTTTTTCATGATTTTGGACGTTTTCGTGCAAATTGCCGTTTTTGCAAGATTTCGCGATGACATACTATACTATGACGTTTTTTGTTAATTTTGGACGTTTTCGTGAAAATTGTCATGTTTGCGAGATTTCGCGACGACATACTATACTATGACGTTTTTTCATGATTTTGGATGTTTTTGTGAAAAAAGAAAATTTTTCGAGATTTTGTGACGACATACAATACTATGACGTTTTTTCATGATTTTGGATGTTTTCGTGAAAATCATCGTTTTTGCAAGATTTTGCGACGACATACTATACTTTGACGTTTTTTCATGATTTTGGATGTTTTCGTGAAAATCATCGATTTTGCAAGATTTCTGCAGTAAACATTAGAATCCATTGATGTCTCCTGTGCTTTCTGACTGAAGCCCTGCAGTGGTCAATTCGGTTAAATCAACATCAGAGGTCAAACTCCTCAACATATGCAGTTCCTACGTTGTCTGCTAATTACATAGAATCTATGTAATTACTGAGTTTACTGGTCTGGCCCCCTTATGATCAGATTAGGCCGTATGCGGCCCCCAGGCCAAAATGAGTTTGACACCCCTGCTATACAGGAAAAACAAGACATCAGTCTTGAGCATCAAATGACCAGAACTTTAAGTTTATACAAGTGTATACAAGTGTAAGTTTAGACAAATGTGTAATATGTCTGAGGGGATTATTTGTAGAAGACTATTTAAAAGAGATCAAATTGTATCCAAAGTGAAACCTGCAAAGATAAAGGTGAGGAAAAACTGTTGTTTTCACCTGATCAGGGAACCTGCGGATACTTTCCACTAGATACTGGTAGGACTTCCAGTCTCCAGCAATCACTTCCCCCAAAACTGGGATGAGCTGGAAACTGTATGCGTCATAAAGCCTGAGAAAAGGAACAAGACAAGTTACCAGCAGCGGGAAACTGCTTCTATATACTGTAAATATATATATATATATATATATCCATACATGTGTGTCATCACCATAAATGACATGAACTAGAACGTGTAGCATTTTCATATCATCAGATCGTTGTTTTTTCTTAGAATTAATCAAATTCAGCATCATCAAACTAATACAGCGTGGCTGACTGGTGCCAGCAGTCTGAAGGTGATGGAGAGATTATCAGAAGGGATGACATAACTGGCCACTCGTATTACAAGTATACATACAGGCTGTGACCTAAAAGCAATGACTTACTGTATGATACACACCACAGGGGGGCAGTGTTCAACCAAACCATGAAAAGTTGTTGAGTCTCTTATGTTAGGATATTATTACTGTTAAGAGCAGTCGGTGTCTAAAGAACAAGGCGAAACTGGAAACCCCAGACTTTTGTGCGTATGTGTTGATTGTGTAACAATATGTTTATGAATTAATGAACATGAATATGGGTTTAAGTAAATGCTTCTTCTCACCTGGCCAGTACAGGATTTGTCACTTTGCTGAACTCTAAACACATGAACCTGCCACCAGGCTTCAGGACCCGTAGAGCCTCCTGCAGTGCCTGAAAAAAAAAAAAAGTCAAATAGTCGATTAGTCAGTAAATGCAAATTAAGCATCAACAAAAATTTCAAGCTAATCATTAGCTGGACTAATCATAACAAAAACGTGAACTGACAAACACAAGTTTAACTGAGTCCTAGTGAATTTGGTAAAAGATGATATGAATCTTTCTGAATTTAAATCTACACATTGCATACTCCTTGGTAAATAGTATTGATTGATCTGATCAGGTAGATCACAGTAAATAAGTTTGTTTCAAATTTTGTAATGAGGTAGCTGCTCACTGTCCAGAGGAAAAGTGTTTTTGAGTTACAAATATTCCATCCTGTTGTATTGCAGGTTGCAAATCACCAAACACTGAGCTGCAGTATCTTCATGTCTTTACTGGGATCATTTGTCATCTTTAGTTACCTGCTCTATATGTGTGACGTTGCGAATCCCAAAGGCGATAGTGTAAATATCAAACTGGTCATCATCAAAGGGCAGCTCCTCTGCATCCCCCACCACCCATGAAAGACCTGGCACACATCAACACACAGATGCTGCTGCAGAATGTTTGGGTGTTAACACCTGCATAAATTCATTCACGTTCATGCGTGATGATTATAGCAGAACATCAAATAAAATCACAACATTTCATTTACAGTCACATGGAGGGTTTTTCTTCTGAATAAACAGCCACATCATATTTCAGATCAAAAACCTACCAGCACTGATGCCCATGCTGTCGGCTTTCTGTTTGCCCACTTTCAACATCTCCTTGTTGATATCACAGACCACGGCTCTTGATTCCTGGGGCCTGTCCTCATCCTCTGTGGAGTAGCTGTCGGATATGTCCTGCCAGGACGGTGTCTGCATGGACTGCGCCGTACGTCGCTTTTGTTGCTCTCGCAGAGAATGAACGTACTCCAGGAAACGAAATGCAATGTCACCTGCAAGGGTGAATCACAAACAAAACATTAGTTGGACACTTGAAGAGGCATCTTTAAGCTCCATGTTACACACAAACAACTTTACCTGTTCCACCCGCCACATCCAGGAGCTGTGCACCGGGCTGTGGGTGCATGGAGTGCAGCAGCATGTCCTTCCACAGTCGATGAATCCCAAGACTCATGGCATCATTCATAATGTCATACTTCTGGGCTACGTTCTCAAACACCTTATACACTGAGAGAGCAAAGAGAAACAGAGCATCTCTCTCACTGGAAGCTGTACAGGATATGTTATTATTCCTATGCCGTTATATGAACATACTAAGACTTGTCTCATTCTGTACTGTTGTGTGTTCTCTAACAGATAAATACATACCATACACATGTAAAAGTTTAGGTGGAAAATGTGCACATGTAAAAAATATTTAACTGGTCAACCTCATTAGAATCTTAACTGGCAGTTCTTTGTCATGGTATCATTTATTTGTTATATAGTTGTGAAAGTATAAATATCTACTTCTAGAATTACACAGGTATGACATCATGCAAACATATACCAGCCGAGTTTTCTTAAAGACTTAAATTACTTATTGTCCCACTATAACCCGTGAAAACAATCTTGTTTTAAACGTGGTTCAAGAATCACGACCTGATACTCTTAAAATCGTTACACCCGGAAATGGCCACGTCAATGAGCCATAAGTCCAACGTAAACACACAAAGCAAAGAGAATCCTCTCTTCATGCATCAGCTACACTCCGAGCTGTCCAGCAAAACCTCACGATCACAACAACACCCCGTATTCAGCCTCACAGGTCGTGTGAATCTAACGACAACCAACTAACTGTTTAAGTGAAGGATTTCTGAATGAAATTCGACGACTGTAGTTTTGGGGCTGTTAACTCACCTCTCTTGGCTTTATCCGCCTCCGGTACCGATTCAAAGCCGAAATGTGTCTTTTTGTCATCGCTAAAACAACGACAAGTCGACTCTCCCCAGCGACGACAGGACAAACCCGAAACTCCGCCACCAAACACGGTCAAATGTCTGTGGGAGACACGGATCACTTTCCGCAACAGCTGTCTCATGGGCGCCGCCATGTTTGTGTCGGGATACGTCACAGTGACGTCATTTAGATGCGACGCTGTATCTTTGTACAATGTATGTTGTTTATAGTTAGGCATATGGTTAGGCAGACATGTATATTTTTAATGTCGTTTAGTCACAGCTGATGGTCTCTTAGCAGACTGCACACAAATTGTAAGTAGAGCTGCAACTAATAAAATAATTTATTTCATGATAAATAAATCTGATTTTATAATTATTTAAATTATAAATAAATAAGACCAACATAATTCCTTTTGCACGTCACATCAAATTGCCTTTTACGTTGCTACAAGAGTATTATCTGTATTCTGTATTATTATCATCATACATTTATTCTTAAAAGTGTCAACAACTGTAGAAAATACCCTGAGAATCTTTTAAAACCCAAAGTGAAGCTATCAAACAGTTTGTTTGATTAACAGCGCAAAGCCCAAAGGCTCGACTCGTTAAATTCATTAGATTAATTTTTAAATCAGACATTAAACAAAGAAAAGCTGAAAATCCTCATATGTAAGAAGCTGAAACCAGGGGGTTGTTAACACTTTTGCACTATTGCCAGCACTAATCAACAACCCTGGAGGCAGAAGTGGAAGAGCCGGGTACATAAACAGCTTTCAGCAGCCTAAATCTAAAATAACAGAAGGAAAATCTCAAGCTTTAAACAGGCCGACGCATGTGATCTAAACCACTGACGGGCATGAGACTGCTTTAATCACACCAGGGTCACAGACAGTACTGCAGATCCAAACAGACAAGTTCCGACACGGCTGGTAAACCTCTTTGACGCAGGTCTTTCTTCAAGTCCATCATGGGAGACTAGATCTCTCTCTTTTTTTTTCTTTTTTTCATCATTACTCTCTCCTAATCCACCTGATTATTGTCTTCCATTCTTCTCACTTTCTCGTTCTTACAGTAACCAGACACTGGCTGGTATTGTCCCATTGTTGCCTTAATTACTGGTCGACTCGGGTTCAGAGTGATCAGCTTACGGTCGCTTTCTTTTCCCTGGTTATGGGAAGGCTGACTGAGGGGGGACACGGAGGGCCAAAGCTCTTTCACAGGGACCCAGAGGAACACTGATAAGTCTATTGAGAGAAAGACATTAGTGGGAGGGTGTGTGGACGCACATTCACATACAAAAAAAACTCAGCCCGGAGATGTGAGAATGTGGAAATATTAAACTATTCTGACTTTAATCTAATCAACATTTTGGGGGCCGCTGTGGCTGTTTTGTCCTACTATTACTATTTAATGACTTTTACAGGGATACTGTAGGAGACATATTTATCACCAGTAGGGGGAGTAAGAGGACCGTTTATAAATTACCATTCTATTGTCCTGTATTGGAATGTGTGTGTGGTTCTAATAACAAATCAAATAATAATCTCCAACTGATCTGTAGTTCTGTCTTTTTATTGGTTTCCTGGTGACTCCTCATATTTGATTACATCAGTCGGCTTATTACATAACTGAACATTTTGTATAGGATGTAGCTCAGTCACAATGACCTCAGGTTCACAGGTAATGTGATCTGGGATTTTTTTTCTTCGGAAGCATTATAGCCACAACATTTTTCAGGAAATCCTCATTATTCCAAATGCATTTCCAGGGAAGGCTGTTTGGAAAGACGTGAAGATGTTATTTAGGGCTTCTATTCTCCTCCGCAGCTGAAGACCATAACCAGCCTTTTAAGAGTTACACAGCAAGAACTTGATGAAAGAAACTCCTTTTATGTTTTAATAAATCGTAACTCCAAGCATCCAAACACAAGCGTTCCAGCCTATTACACCTCCTTCCATGTTTACTTTTTCCTTGGTGTTCCAGTTGTAAAGCTGGACTCCTGCTGCTTGCACTAAAATGTGCAGGTTGCATGCTTGACCTCATCCAGGGAGGGGGGTGGGGGTGGGCAATGGGTTACACATGGCACTTCAAATCCACCATCCGTGTTTGTGCATCTCCAAACAGTCTGGGAGTCATTTCAAATATTAAGCTTCACAGAAAAAAAGGAGAAGGGGGTGTAGACGCCCCTCCATAAAAACACCGACGCCTGAATCTGCTTAAGCCAAACTGATTTTATGAAATCATGCTGCTCCCTCTTTTCACATACGAAGAACACATGGTTTCCAATTGCATCCATGAACAGGATTCGCTTCATCCGGTATTTGTGGCCTATTATGTTTCTCAGTAACTCAGGTATTTAATATTGTGTTCCGTGATCAAATAAACGGTGTTTTGGAAATAGCAAAACAAAACAAAAGCATAACTGATTTAGGAAACATGCATACAGTGTTTATTTTGCAACCAGGACACATTAAATAAAACTACAAAGGTACTTCACTTATACAAAAGATAGATTATATCCCATTCACATACAAAATAAGAATAATTTACTGTATAAATTAAAAATTTCACTATTTTGCTATTTACAATTTTATGAAAACAACATGTTTTGGGCCCTCGGGGTCATTTGCCACAGGGCCTGTGGTGAATGTCTTCATGTCATCAACTACTACAGGACATTCACATCAACTACAGTTGTGGGAAAAGACTGTGTCCGCAGCTCGGAAGATACCGTGGAATTTTCCGGGCTGACTGGAAGAATTGGAGTTTGCATAATTCACCGGGCTATCCAAACAAATATGCCCCTGTTAGATTTAAACTGTCAGATTTTGTTAGCTTGCTTTAGATTTGAATGCACATTAATTTCCCATCGCTCTCACGTCTACGCTCTCGCCTCTCACATCACAGACCCAGGGGCATGTGTTCTTGTCATGCAATAATTAACATGAGCTCCAGTTGAGCAGAACGCAGCATGGTCGCATTTTTACAAACATCTGATTGGGAAAGAAAAGATTGTTCATCTTCGTCTGGGCTTCAAATCTGTTCAATTCTTGAAAACGACACGTGGTCTGACTTGAATGGTGCCGCATCGTGTGTAAAATATGGCCTTTTGTCTGAAGTGCTCAAAATGCTGCATGTTCCATTTAGCTTTTTTTTTCTTTGTCTTTTTCACTGAATCAGTGATGTAACAATGAGTAAGTCCAGTTTCCTACTGCAAACAGAAGCAGATTTAAGTGCATTGCTGTTTTGGCGTTTTCTCTGTTTATCCTGAAAATTGTTTCAAAGATTATTGGAGTGACAACCTGCAGAAGCTCACACTAACATCCAGTCCCACGACAGGAAAGGTGATGTATTATGCCAAGACTGTTACAGCTGCTGAGAATCTGCAGTCGGCTCGTGCATAGTAACAATAGGTGCTTTTTTCTTATCATTCTATTTCTATTCTTTACTAAAACCTTGAGCCCTGGAATTAGGTATCGAATCAAAAGTTTCAGGTTCTGCAGCATCCTGTGATTTTAGGCCATTTTAAAATCTGTTCCTCTTCGAGCTGAGCTGACGAGCGAGTAAAAGAGCTGACATAAATATCATCAATCCCACACTGAATTACATAATATACAACAATATTCACCCCCTCTGTAATGAAAAGACAACTTAATGTGAACAATATGTTCAGTAAATGTCCAAGACTACACACAAGAGCATAGAGAGAAATGAGAAACTAAACAGTTTTAGTTTTTTTTTTAAAACCCTTGTCTGTTACTACATGAAGAGCTCTGTTCCAAAAGGCTATAGGTTAAACAAATGATCATCAATCAACAAATAATATAAAAGATCCAGTCTGGAGAGGTGTTTGGTTGAGTGTACTATGGTTAAAAAGACATTTAATGCTTTCAATAACTGTACAGGATATGGTAGAATTTGTTTTTTTAACTTTACATATAAGTGGTGGAAATTCCTGTTTGGAATGAAACTCTTCACATCCACACAGATTTGATTTTGGGTTTTTTTTGTTTTTTGTCTTTAAAAGTGCAGAGTTTGGTGAAGGACCCCGGTCTGCTTCAGGAAAGAACCAGATGTGAGGAATCTGAGATGAGGGAAGAGGAGGATCCATAAGGCACTTGAACACCATCAAACCGGAAAGACTCCCACCCACAAACAAGCAGAAAGAAAAAACGCTCAGATCTTCCCAAGTCTCCCTAAATGGCAGTTAGCCTGCAAACTGCTGCCCCCCACCCCCCACCCCACCCCTCACCAAACGGCTTCTCTCCACCCAAATCCACATGAGTGCTGAGCGAACGTGTGGGCGAGCGATCTCTCTCTCTCTCTCGCTCCCTCTGATCTTTTTATTTTACAGAGAGTGATTCAACCCCAAAGCGCTGTGATATCAACTTTCTGTGTGACATTTCCACGTCCCGTTTCCCTCTGATCAGAGACGGACAACAAAAAAAAGACCAGCACTTTGCATATGGAGTCAAAAGGACAAATAAATACGCCGCTCCTTGTCTGGGGGATTATGTTTGTTTGTTTGTTTGTTTGTTTGGGGTTTTTTTTTCGCTGCTAGCGCTCATGGTCCATATGAGGCAGTTGGAGGAGCTGTAGAAAACTGTGACGGCACACAGTACACATCACGTGTATCAAAGACTCACTTTCTTCACCCTCTCCGTGTTAGTGATGACGCCACTGTGACTCTCCTACACTGTGGCCCCTGACAGCCCTGTCTGTCCCTCTCCTCTTTGGTACGAGGGCCCCGCCACTTTGCCCACTGGGCCATTTAGTAGCAGTCTCTAAATCATTGTCTTTACCCACTCAGATGTTGGCTTATTAGCGTAGCACCTCATTGAGTTTCATTGTCTGAGGGCCTTGCATCCGATGGCCCTTGTGCTGAACAGTTGCGGGTGGCGTTAGCATTTGGTTAATGGCGCAGCGCAGCAGTGGCGCTAGTTGCCCACCAGGGGGCTGAGGTCGCCGTGGTGGTTCTTTAGCTTCTTCTTAAAGAGGGAGATGGTGGAGGGTCGGTACAGGATGATCCAGGGCTCTGAAGACGCCGTGCTCTGGCTGCAGCTGTCTGAACCACTGACTGTTGGGATGTTGGGAGACCTGTATCGGCAAAAGGTTAAAGACAGGAGGCGATTTACAAATGAACGCACACTGCCCTCTAGAGGTGACTTTCTAATATTTCATCCACGTCTTGCACGGTTATTATAAACACATTCTATTGGTATTTATCACACAGAGGAACACATATTATTATTATTATTATTGCACCTGTTACTGTAGCTGACTAAAGGTCATGCCAATTATCAACACATTTTTTTATTTCCTACGAAAGCAAAACAAAGGCAGGGAAGCTGGTGGAAACAGCATGTTGTGACCACCAGTTGGCAGTGTAAGCAGGATTATTGGACTGTCTCCAATTAATCTTTTAATGAGCTTAAAGTCCCTAATTGACTGCATTAGGGCCTTTCTGGTTCCGGCTTCAGAAGAATTTGTAAATGTGTGTCAATCGCGTAGACGTTTGACACAGTGGGACTTTAAACCAAACGCGATCTTTCATCTTCTTCCAACATGACACGCATGGAATATAATACTGCAGATGAGGGCTCTGACATCTGATGCTTAGCTGAACGTGCACACCACCGACATCCTCATACTTACTTGACTGTGATATGAAGCAGCAGCTTTGCAACCATGGCGATGACCGTCAGTATGAGGAGGGCAGCCAGTGCGTAGATAGTCCACACTGCCGAGAGGGAGAAACCCAGTAACACAGATATCAGATATTGCGTCATGGTAATGAAAACAAACTGAAGCAGGCGGAAAGGATTGGCGAGCAGAGAATTATCCGAGCGCTGCCTGCGCACCTGTCGGCAGCGTTCAGCCAGGAAATTGTCAAGAAACGTTGATGCATTATCAGCGCACATCTGTTCGTCTCTGGTTTGACAATGACATCACACAGACAGAGCGCGCAGTTTGGAAACGATAACGGTTGAAGCGGGTTTAAAAAAAAAAAACAGAACGTGCCAGTCCGCAAACTTAGCATTAGCGTCACATAGCATTACTTCTATGTAAGATCACAGGAAGTCACGCTGAGCCAAAGCTTTTCATTGCTTTCCAAAAAAAAGCGGGTCATGCTAATTGTGAGCTCTGCATAAGAAACATTCCAGAAAGCAGCAGAGGTTAGGAGGGTGTGTGTGTAGTAGATGCAGTGTGTCAAGGGTGTAAACATACTAGCGCTGTGGCCGGTGGTCTCGCCGCGTCCAGCCCACTGACCTGGCATGTTGTGCTCCGGTTTCCCGGGGCTGGAAGTGATAACATAGAGGATCTGGGAGGATCGACCGTTTGAGGTACTGTTAGACCTCTCAGTGACGCCGGCGGCCGGTTGCGGCCTCGTCGTACTGGGGACGCCCTCTCCTTCACCCGCGTCATCCCCTGCAGCGTCTGCCGTTCTGGCGTCTTGGCCTCTCACTCCTGGTGAAACAAGAATTGAAACAGGTTCATAGAGAGAGTGATGTTGTTTCTGGTGCCGGAGATCAGATAAGATCAGGATCTACTGAACCAACGAGTTGCCTTGTGTCAGAAATAGACCTTTGGGGCTGATTAGTGCTACTGACCCAAAAGTTCATGAGATTTCTGGCTCCGGTTTGGAGAAATCTTATCTCGAACTCACAGGTGAACTCACATAGAGTAACATAGCATTTCCACCTGCTCAGTGACAGTTGATGATCTTACTCTTGAGCAACCAGAAGATACTTCAACTTCAGTGGTAAAAGGCATGTTTTAAATCCAAAAGGAGGAATATTCATCAAATTCTGTCACGACATAATGAGAGTTGAAGGATTAATGTCGGATGAAGCAACGCATTCATTTTTCATTTCATTTCCTTTGTCCGTTCTATAACGGATAACTGGTTTCCCAGGTGAAGATAACATCCCAGCCTACTTTTAATATGACACATCATCTTCTCCTGTGTATCACAGCCTTTCAAAGCTCTTGGACGTAAAAAGAGGGAAAACAAATACGATTTCTACAAGTCGAGGAAGCGGATCACTTAACGCCCCTTTAATCATTCCTGTGGGTAAACAAGCCCGCTGCAGGAACGGGCACAGAGTCATCGGATCCGCTGTGTTGCCCATGCTGTTGCAAGTATATACAGCCCGAGTCACGTGGGGCCATTTAATACGAGCTGCTTTTGTTCAGAGACTGAGAGATTGACTTTGCAGTAAACTTGCGGTGTTTAGCAATAATTTCTGTTTCGAGCCGCTCGCAGCACCCAGCACCAGACGGGCAGAGTTTGCTTCATGAAACCACAGTGCCAGCGATTGGGACTATTCTGACTCATTTATGTGTTTCCAGAGCAAAGCAATGCCCCAAAAAAAGATCTCCGCTGCCTTTCATTTACTCCTCCTAAACATAGACGAGATTTATTTGTAAATCGCCGCGATTTTGAGCATCGCTCCTCCTGTCGGAGGAAAGAAAGTGTGGAATGTCTCACACTCACTATTTGTCTCACTTGACGCGTTCATTGTTTTCCTTGCATCTCGTCCTTATCTATCTCTTCATCTCGACACGCTACACGCAAACCCAAATAATGAATTCCAGGTAACGCGGTGCTGCCCTGGTTTAACTCAAACATCTCGGGCTACGTCTGAACGCTGTTTGATCCAGGCCTCCTCCACTCGTCCACAAACGCCGGCTGGATGTTTCTTTTCACATAACAGCTCGACCTGACGATGTTCCCAGAACTTCCCACATGTTCCCCATTTGCAAACAAAATACCGTGCTCCACAATCGGGTTAAGCCGAAACACGCCGCCTTTGTCATCTGAGAGCACTTATCTTTCAATTACACTCTGCCACTGAGCCGATATGAGATGTATTTATCAGTCCGTCGAATCTTTAGCCCGAACGGTGTCTTCTTCTCAGTGCGTGTTTTGGATTTGCCTCCTGATCTTTTTCAGGAGGTGACCTTTTTTCCTCGCAGATCCCATTCCTCAGCTAGACGATGCCTCATGTAAAACAAGAAGCGGGACGTAAGAGTGGAAAAAGACAGGGGTCAGGGGATTTGGACCCGATGATATTTTTCTTACTGAGGGACCACCGGGCAGGAAGAAAGACACGGGATTACAAATGGAGGCAGAGCGGGAGGAGTGAGGACGGACTGACTCTCGCCAGCTGAATGTCACCTACACTGAATTATATCTGGGTGTGCTTCACCCACGTCTCCAGAAATGAATCTATTAAATCATTTCCAGTGCCTTTGGAATAATCACGCGGAGACAGACGGGACAGAAACAACAGAGGACAGATATTCTGTTCCCACATTCGTCTGCAGGGATCAAACTATTTACTGTGAGGGTTTTCAACCTTCTTCAGCGCCACAGCTCTTTGGGTCTTGAAAGTGAAAGCACGGTATCAGAGGTCATGATGCAACATTATCAGTGTCTTTTTAATGTAGGTGGTATAAGAAAAACTCCAGAGGAGCAAAGCAGCCTGCTGCTGCTGCAGGTTGATAAGAGAGCGAGTTCCTGGAAAAACAAAAACATGATTTACATATGCAGCATCACCCTCGGCTGTGAGGCGTTGACTAGCAAATGGAAGGAGAAAAAGCCGTGCCAATGGCGTGACAAGTGCTTCATGGGGCTAACAGGTGTTTAGTCTACTAAACCACGGCTGCTATGCAAAAAATGTCTCCCAGAGACAGCAGGCCTGCAAACATCTGGCCATGCAAATGTGGCCCCTGGATGGCTTTTGTGGGTTTGAGGAGGTTCTGTAGTTCAGACATGATGCTACAACAGAATACAGATACCAGTCTTACCCTGGTAAAGAAGAGCAAACCCCTGGGCCTGGTTGGTTCGGTCTGAGTAGAAGTAGACTATGACAAAGTCGCCTGTGACGTTCACCAGCTCCCGCGGCGGGCTGCGCCAGTCGAAGCGCGCCACCACTTGGTTACTGTAGCCGTCCAGTAGCTCCACCATGTCGGTCTGATCGGAAATGTCAAAGAAGGTGAAGTTGAAGAGGATGGAGGAGGAGCCAGGGACCTGGACGGTCCAGTAGCAAACGCGGCCGGCGGCGTACTTGTCGGGGAAGTCGGGGGAGTATATCACTCCGGAGGGAGAGGAGTAGTTCCCACCACAGGCTCCGACTCGCGCTGACAGGAAGAGGAAGTGGAGAAAATGATTATTGATATTTTAAATACAAATAAATAAATAGATAGATAGATAGATAGATAGATAGATAGATAGATAGATAGATAGATAGATAGATAGATAGATAGATAGATAGATAGATAAATAAATAAATAAATGCAAGTACATGGTAAAAACGTTTGTCTTATTTCAACGTACTTTCAAAACTTAAGTAAATGACTCTCTCATTGGAATGTTTGATTTCATGACCACCAGGTTTTCAACAAGTAAACAATTAGAAATGGTGGAGTTTATATGTAGTAATATTAACTCATGCAGCTGAACACTCACTATCAAAGATGATAACCCAGCCATCTCCTCCGCAGGGCTGGGTGTGGTCGCCAAAGCAAACATGGTTACACTCCATGTTTGGCGACTCGCCTTGGTCGTGCAGATCGACCTCGTTGCCACAGAAACAGGCATATCCTGACTCCATACCAGCCAGCTGCAGAACACACAGGACATGGAAATCATGACATCAGCGATCAATATTATAGTTCATGTTTTAATACTGCGCTGAGCCACTGAAATACTGAATGCACTGTATACTGAATGTCTATATCTATGTCAAAACAACCATTATGGCATTCAGTAATAATCTATTAACCTTTTGTAAACAAAGACTAGAAATAAAACACATGATCATTTTGACCTTTTTATCCTTCTTTGAAAATATCCACAAATTCTTTTTCATGAACTCATCGACTACACGCCGCTTTGTTCATCATGTGAGTTTTATGTGAAATTACATGAACGCAAAACGACTTGAATCTAAAGCGGAATATTCGTTTTGTTTTTTTTTAACCCCCTCATGATTCTGTAATCAGCTGATTCGACACCTGCTTCTACGCACAGCTACACAGAAGGCGTGGAGAATAAAACCACATAAATAAAATGCAAAGGTAACTGTTCGTAAACTGTTTCACCAACGCGTCAAAGTGGAAATGTGAAACCTTCTTACGTCTTGACATCGGCGCTATTGGCTGCTTGTGCTCAAAAGAACTATTGTCCTTCGTTCAAAAGGACACCATTGTCCAATCTTCAGGCCTGTGATGAATTCACGCCACTGAAGGTACTGCATCATTCCGCACTCCGCGTCTCATGGAATAGGAATCCATGCAGCCTCTCCTCCCACCAACACGTGTCGAGCTACGTCCTGGTTGCATTTTTCTATTGGATGAATTAACTTTTGAGAAAACCGAATATTTCCGATGGAGCGAACGAGCACTGGCGTTTCACTCGCGCATCATGGACAGTGACAGTCCAAGGGTAGGCGGGCGATGCCAATCTGCCGCCACATCCTGTAACATCTGCCGATGTGTGAGGGGAGGGAGGAGCTGTCAGTACCTGTCGACGCAGACGGAGCCGAACTGGATCTGCTGAGACCGACAACACCTGGCACTGTTTACAGCTGGAGCAATGGCAGGCCAGATATAGAGATGAGGAAACAGGTTGGGGGAGGAGGGGGGCCATCAGGCTCATAACCACTCATTTCCAGCTGTCAGCTTTGATTGCTGTGATGAGCTATCATCAGCTGGTTGGTTTGACATGTGATGGCGGAATAAAGAGGGGACGGAACCAGCGTGGCATCGTGGGGATAATTATGGGTAAATTACAGATCCATTTTTGAACCGACGTGACCGATTCACCGGATATTTGTCACCGAGTGAGAGGAGACGTCTGAACATCGGAGAACATTTCAGTCCTTTTTTTCTCTTTTCGGTTTTATTCTCATTCGTAACATTCAAATCTGAGTTCATTTCCAAGGCTCAAAGCTGCACTTTTTATTTTACACTTTTTTTAAATTTTATCTCAACTCTTACCTTGTATCTCTGCTTCCTGCAGAAGCTGATACAGTTCTGGATGGTGAGCTTGTTGGAGGTCTCACTAGAACCCGACAGGGTCGGTGGGTCACCACTGTCTTTGAAGCAGCCCAAGTTGCCTGGCACTGCAGAGGGAAAGAAAAGGGAGACAAAATGATCACATGACCAGTTTCCCATAGTCACAGTCATATAATGAGTTGTCATGTTTTGTCCCATTGGCTGCTGTGGTCTGCAGTCGTTCTTTATGTCATGGCTTCCTGGGAGTTGTTCAGATATTAAAATCATGCTTGTGCCGCATTGATCTCTCCCCGAGGACAAATCCATGGTGACACGCTCCTCAAATATTCAGTGTTTTAAAGTTTTGGCCTGATTTTCCAACGGGCGAGCCAACAACATGGCCTCAGAGGAGCGGAGAGGAGAAGAAGATGGGGGGGGGGGGGGGGGGGGGGGGGGGGGGGGGGGGGGGGGGGGGGGGAAGAGATATTTGAGTCATTGTGAGAGAGCTGGAATCTAGAAAATGTGAAAATGTACACTGTCAGATGTGCGGGCAAAGTTGCGTCAGACTCTATAATGTGTGTGTGTGTGTGTGTGTGTGTGTGTGTGTGTACTGTACGATTTAATTAATTCAAGTCTCATATTCTGTTAAATGAGACCAGAATGAGAATGAGACAAATGGTTATGTTTGACACTTTGACTCTCCACAAACACATTTAACACAAGTTTAATTAGAGTTTGACATACTAAAATACTGCTCCCTAAAATTAAGTTCCCATTAAACAATATAAATGACATAGCTCAGTTTTTTTTTACATAAATTATTTGCTTTTTAAAATATATTTTTAAATTTTCTTTTGTTTTGTGACCAGCGTCGCATCCGATCACACCAATAACAACTGAACACTGAAATGTCACGCTCGGGGATGCGTGACACAAACAGGAAGAGAGAAACAGAAAAGAGCAACAGAGAGATGGATGTCGACACGTTTCCAGATCACATTCCGTCATCTGCTGTGTATTTATCAAAAATAACATTATTTTTTTTCAATTCCAAGAACAGTAGATTAAACACAATGATATTAAACAACATAATAGCTGAGGAAGTGCCAGCAAGGCCTCCAGCAGTATTCTACGTCCAATTTATTATTCATGACAACTGAAACAGTCTCCCTCTTGTTTCACCTCCATATTCTGGACTAAAACAAATTAAACACAAATAAGTAAATGTGTCGTCTGAAAGTGATTTCCACATTGCACTGATGAAAAATCCCCCCTCTAAGCTCTTCAGCATAATCGGCACTGGTCGTCATCCAACCATAAAGTATGAGAGCTGGTTCGGAGGAGACAGAAGAGACAAGAGCAAACACTCTGGCCAGATTAGTGGTCACCGCTGCTATGAAACACAACAAGGAGGCAAAAAAAAAAAAGAAAAGCACGTGAAATTGATCAAAATGTTCTTGTCTTTTATCCAGCATCAACTACGTCCAAATTCAATTACAAATTCAATGAGGAACAAAGCAGGTTTAATACGGAACACAAAGTGAAATGGATGTTTCCTTTTTAAAATCTAATTTATAACAGTCTCCTAACTCGCATCTCCTGAAGTCCGAAAAGCAGGAGTTGGCAGAAGATGGCGAATGTTCTTTCATGTCGAGTCATATTGCTTTATGCAAACATTACAGAGCCATACTGTGCATCGACGTCACGTAAACAGGCTTGACGTCACACACGAGTGTGCAAGTCTGTCATGATTAAATCATGAGTTTGTTTTGTTATCGTGCAACAGAAAAAAAAGGGGATGATATGGATTAGTAATGCAACCTCGATGTGAATATTTATAGCTTCAGCGTAGGGAGGCATCACTTAAAACAGCCTCCGTGAACTGCAGTAACCCCGATAAAGATCGCACATCTGCTTTTTCTTGGCCAACGTCAACATTCCAGCCGCCATGACAGCTCCTTTACGCAACATAATGGATGTCGCCGTTTCTTGCCGTTTATGTAAACGGATAAGTGTGACACGTTTTAGATTCCGCCCAAATCGCTGTACACAAAAATGTCCACCACAAAGGGGAAAGGAGAAGAGGGGGGGCGGCGCTCGCTGTGTTTTCACCCGTGTTTGCTGACCGTAAAGTGTCTGGCGAGTTTTTGGCTGCGGCCATGATTCACTGTCATGCAAAACCCCGTCTGTCAGATGACTCACCACTCGAACATAATAAATCTTCTCTAAGCGTCACTTTTTTTTTTTTGGCCACAATCAAAGCTAAGCTTTATAAGTGGATTAATATGGTTGTTTAAATAATAATAATAATTACAGGGTTAGAGCGTGGTGTTATTCGGGACGCGTCGTATTTGCAGGTGAAGACGGAGCTGTTATGTAGGAGTCTGCATTAGGTTGACCTCAGAGCATCGCGTCAGAGGAAACCAGAGGACGGAGGAGAGATAAACACCCGGTTGGCCAATCAGCAACCTCCAAACAGGTACCACTTCAACGCAGGCTTTGAAAAGTGCAGGAGAAGATGCCACTGCAGGGCCCAGCAGATAGACTGAAGGCAGCAGAGTTCTTCTTGCACGTTGCTTTGACAAGAAGATTGCAGACTGCAGTCAGTCGATCTGTCTTTCTCCTCTTAGCCTCAGTAGCTGTGAGGCGCTCGCTAAAGAGCGACAGGTTGTGGTGATCAAATCCGATCACGTCAGATCGTTCTGACGTTTGGATGGAAGCGGAGACTGAGAAGGGGGGGCGCCATTCTTCGTTAAGAACATCTGCTCTGCAGGTGCAACAAGTACAAATATCTCCATGTATAATAAAAGAAGAAGAAGAAAAAAAACCACGCAAACACATTCAAAACACTTCAAAGCTGCTGGTGGAATTTAGACTTTACAAGCCGGAGGGGAGAAACGGAGGAAACACAACGTGCATAAATTCTGCCGTCAGCCCAGACCAGACCTCTGAAAACCTCAGGAGATCACAGCAGGAGGGAGGGGACGCCGACTTTGTTTTCAGAAAAAAAAAAAGAAGAAGCAGAGCGAGCTAAACAAGGCTTGACCGCAGCCAGACTCATCACGACCTGGCACGTCCGCTGCCTCCGCTCGGAAAAGAGCACTTTAGTTCGCTTTTCCCCACAATGCAGTGCGACTGCGACGCAGACAGACGGCAGCGAGGTAAACAGCAAAAACACATCGGTGTCGGTGTCGGTGTCTGGCAGGCAACCGGAGACACCTCAGTCGATGCAGCCGACACAACAACGACGCCAACCAAAACACATGTGAGTGAGAGAGGCAGTCGAACAATACGACAAATCACACCAAACATCCGCAGCAGGCTTTAGCAAGTGCACTTGGCACGGAGCGGGATGCATCCACGTAGGTGGAGGAGCTGCGGGTGTGAGGGGGTGCGATGGGGGAGGGGGGGGTAACATGTTATTAAGGAAGCATAATTACACTTATAAATTCCTATGACATCTGGAGGCAACAGAGTAAAAGAAATCTGGGCAGACGCATGCAGCAAAAGAGAATTAAAGAAGTGTTGTTGTTGTTGTTGTTGTTGTTTTTAATGGGACTCTAGGTGTCTCTGTTTTGGAGACAGATTTACTCGCAGCTGCCAGACGCTGCCGTGCTGCGGCACACGTCCGCTCGTGCGTCGCGTAGATCATTTCCCTTTAAAGACGGGATAAAACAGAGAGAGCTGAAGATGGATCCTGAAGGAACGATGAAGCCCTGAGAGTCGCTGTTTTATAATCGGTGTTAAAAGACCAGAGGGGTTTGGCAGCCGAGCTATTCTCAGTCTGATGACACTATAGATGCAGAGGCGGGAGCCTGGGAGAAAAAAGAGAAACTATATTTAATAAAGCACCAGAGTCTGAGCCGGATATCAAAACAACCCAGTGTCTGTAGCACGGGGACATCTATGATTCATAGATATAGATAGATAGAATATAGATGGATGGATGGATGGATGGATGGATGGATGGATGGATGGATGGATGGATGGATGGATGGATGGATGGATGGATGGATGGATGGATGGATGGATGGATGGATGGATGGATGGATGGATGGATGGATGGATGGATGGATGGATGGATGGATGGATGGAATAGATAGATAGATAGATAGATAGATAGATAGATAGATAGATAGATAGATAGATAGATATAAAATATAAGTAGTCTGTGACAAATATAGATAGATAGATAGATAGATAGATAGATAGATAGATAGATAGATAGATAGATAGATAGATAGATAGATAGATAGATAGATAGTGTTCCAGTGTTACTTCTTTCAGATTAATTTCTTTTGATTGACAGATAAATAAACCTTTTAATGATACTTCATTAATATCCAATTACACCATAACCCGAAATAAAACAACAGAATATTGAAGCCGTAACGTCAAGAGGAAATGCAGGAGTATTTTTTTTTTTTTTTAAAAAGTACATTCTTGAGGCGCTAAAAGGCTCGATTCAGGTAATTTAAAACACAGGTATGTTGAAGCCTTGGGAATACTCCCACTATCCCGTTACTGCGCCGTCACAAACATCCACCTCCTGGAACACACACTGCCTTCCCCTTCCCAGAAACACAAAGTACAACAACGCAAGGAAACAACATTTAACACACAAAGTGTTTATGTGATTCCTTTTTTTTCTCTGTCTTTATTTCTCACTCTGTCTCCTTTCATTGTGGCTTGGCCCCAAATATTACTCCTTTTGTAGTACAGCATACTCAATACATAAACAAATACAGCTGCCGCGCCTCATCAGGGCTGTGATTAGTCTCATCGACTGCACCACACGTCTTCTGAGAAACAAAAGAGATGCAGAGAAGTATGTCGCACAAACAAACCCACAACCCCCCTCAATCCCCCACCCCCCCTACCCCACCCCCGGGGATGAGCACTTCTGTACACAGCATTTTTTTGCAAGGAGGTGGAAGTCGCTATTGTGTTTTTCTGCTGGGTTTACGCTTTGCTTTTCAACGGAGATCATAAATTCTCCATCCAGTAAATGGGAACAATTTACAGTCAGACAATAATGGACTTATTATTGGACAGCATGAGAGACGTATTTGTATCTTACACACGGACTTCGCTTGTGGGCTGCTCCAAACACACTGCTGTCCTGTGTGTGTCGGGTGGAGGCAGTGTTACAAGATTGAGATGGAGATCAATGCCCCCGCCTGGGGCCCCGGGAGAGTGACTAACCATCTAATTAGAGGGAAGAGTTGGAGCTTTAAATGAATAATTAGTGCCTCCTCAAAGACGTGGCTGAACAATGCGGGGAAGAGATGAAAAATGGCCACCACACCACATCACTGTGCCTCCCCTGACATTCCAAATAGCCTGTGTCCTGAGGAGTCAGCGGGGACCTGATATCAGGGCGGCTGGGAGATGAAAAGATGAGCGGACACTTTGTGACCACCTCAGGCGGCAGATAAGCACAGGGGTGCACAGCCATTTATCATCATTCACTTTCAAGGGGATCGACTTCTCGTACAATGGCAAAGTCCTAAGGCATGTGCAAAAAAAAAAAAAAAAAAAAAACTTAACCAGAGACAGAAAATCCTCTACAAATAATTTCATAAATATGTAGCCTTGTCATGATGGTTTCTAATCAGTGCAAGCAAAATAATTATTGTCTTTATTAAAAGTGTATGTAGTGATTAATCACAAGGCATTCAACAGACTGTTTCACCTGAATGTTGCAAATTGGACATTAATGACATTCTTCCATCAGTCAATTGGTACAAATAGTATAATGATTACTATAAAGGGCATTCGGATTGTTGTTTTTTTTTCAGTCTGAAAAATAAACATGTAATATTTTACGCTGCAGATGTGGTCATTAAACAATGGGCCTTAAGTGGTGTAACAATACCAATGGCCTCTTTAAGTGTTGCTGCAAAACTCGTAATTAGATAATTACACGCACACATAGTTTGTTTACCGCTGGGATTTTGTTTTGAGGTTAGAACAACAAAAAAAAAGATGGTCATCAAATAGAAAAAAGAATTATTATTACAATTATAAATTGTCCTGTTGGGAGCACAGATGCTTAAGATCATAACTAAAATATCCCATAATTAAATGATAATTATTGCACATGTGCCACATTCGGCTGTGAGCTCTTCTTCCTGAGCGCTAATCTGGTCGCCCTGCTACACATCTCCTCCTTCACCCTGAGAGAACCACCACGCAATACCACAATACCATCTACTTGTTCTCATTAGCAAACATTCTACACAACCAGCTTGCCTTGTAATCAATACCTTTAATTCCCTAATGGCCCCGGCTGATTTAACCCCAGCCATGTTGAGATGGGGAAGGAGCCCGAGAGAGAGAGCTCGAGAGATTAAATCCACCTGATGTCCCCTGGCTTGCTTTTATACGACCCTCCAGTTTTCTCTCAGAGTTTCCTCACGCCACTGCAGTCAGGTATTTTCACCTGAAGGCAGCTGTGGGTGGAGCTGACAGGGGGTCAGAGGTCAGAGTAAGATAGCAATAAGTGTGCTCAGATCTCCACCACCCACGTCCCCAGGTAAGGACGGATGTGATACGTGGCTAAGGATTTCAAACAGATGCCAGGGCCTCAAACCACACAAAAATAACAATGACTAAAAAGAATTCTCTTTGTAAAATTATAGTACATATTTGTACTCCTAAAAAGGGAGTTTGGAATGTGTCTATGACAAATATGTAATGATTAATTTGGTTTGTAGGAAGATGATTTTTTTTTTTTTTTAATTCACAAGCCTGGGGCCAAAATATAATTTTCCATGAGGGTGCACAGACATGCACCTGAATGCATCTTTGGTTGATGGGTTCTCCTGGCCCATCTGTTCAAAACGCTTTAGTGCTCAGCAGACTTGTTTTATTACATAACCAGTAAACAATAAGTCCGACGTGACCATCTGCAGAACACAACTGACCGCGAGCGAGTGTCAGGTCTCATCGTTTAAAACCGCAGCACAAAAGCCTTTGTCAAAACATTTGTTTTTCTGAACATGTAAATTGTTAAACGAGTATTTACGATGTCAAATGCACAGGAACAAACACACAGACAGGCAGGCAGACAGACAGAAACACACAAACACACGGCGTTTTCCACTCAGTGATGCCTGAACCTGCCTCAGTATGCTGGCTGGGAGGGTCGGATGTGGTGACAGTGCATGCAAGACCACCTGGGGAAATATTCCGCCTCGGAATACAGCGACAGAGAGAGAGAGATACAGTATAAACACTGCAATAACAGACCCTGAACGCATCCCGGGTTCAAAGAACCGGCTACGGGGGGCAGAGCTGAGGTGCTTGAGTCTGGGTACAGTTTCCAGACCACATGTTCAACATGTTGAACTTTCTGTATATTCTCATCTCAGGCATTCATAGAGCCATTTAACTTTTATTCTCCACTCGTAAAAATCTTCAAAGATGTTTCCTCAACCCTGATCCACATTTCAATTTTCCACTCAGCACCATAATTTAAAGAATAAGGTGCGAGTGTTTTATATGGTTCATACGAACATATCAATTATTTGAGACGGGTGACGCTCTTTATCTTTAAGAGGCTCATAAATCAATACTCTTACATATGCTGGAGTCTACAACTAGCTCTGATCTTATTAAATGATCATTTTTTAAAGGTTTTTGTACTTTGTACTTTTATTTCCACCCAAATGTATCATCTTTGAACTGCATGTAACTTGCTCTCAGAGCTATATTTTTGTCTTGTCAATAATTTTGTAGCTTAATTGAATCATTTATCCAGGAATAAATGAAATTAAAGGCTATTGATTTAACTTTGCACTTTCTTTTGTTTTTTTTTTGACAAATGAGACCCAGATGAAGGTTACGGGAATGTTTTCCCAGGTATTTGGATGAATTTACAGTTTGACCTGAGGTTGGTGCACAGTGAAAGTCGGGGGAAGGACATAGTTCTTGTAATTCATCCCGAGGGGGCAAATTAATTTAAATGTTTTATTCAACCACAGATGTGAACGTGCTATTGGTGCCAATTATACAGGTGCCATTGTAAACTCATTGCTTGCATCGCTTCTATTTGAGACCAGTTCGACCCATGAACAGCTGAGTCTCGACCCAAAAGGTTGATCAATAGAAACGTCGATAGACTTAATAAAGGCAGCGTCTCATCACTGCATGTCCTTCTTTTCATGTTCAGCATTAAAATCCTGGACCAAACAAACAGAGTAACTCCTCTGATTAAATGGCTGAGGTGTGGCTGCTGGCTTGGCAGATGGTGGAGGTGGTGGTGGTGCCTGGTATTTACACCAGTGGTTCAAGGTGACAAATGATAATTAGAAATTCCCTTAATTGTTAAAAAAAAAAAATTAAAGTATAACCTGCTGTGAATCAGTCATCAAGGTCATATATCATGTTTGATTAATTAATTGGGTATAAACAAACACTTCACTTAGAGGAATTCACGCCTACAGATAATAAACCCGATTACCCAAGACAGTAAGTGTTGTCAGCTACAATAATAACGTGACACAAATAGATACAAAGAGCTAAAGCATGTAGAATAAATGGAAACTACTTTCCATTCTGTCAGCGGCCTCTGTTATATTGTTACGTATTAAGTAGGGCATCCTGACATTGACCTCAGCACCTGGTTCTTGGTGATAAACAACTTAAACTAACCCATGAAACTGTCATTCTGAGATCCTAAAGGGTGCACATTTACTGCTATCAATACTAATGTTAAAAAGGTTTAGAAATTTGATTTCTGCAAGAGAACGGGGGAATTTGGAGTAGTTTTACAGTACAGGGGGTCCTCGTGTTACGACGGAAATCCGTTCCAGAGAATGTGTCGTAACTGAATTTCGACGTTAGTCGGAACATACATTCATTGTGCCATTGTGCATATATTGTACCACTAGATGTCGCTATAACACCACCCTACAATAAGAGTTTACTATGGTGAATTGCCTTTTGTCACCGTAGGGGTTGATATTGCGAGTGTAATGAGCATTTCCTTTAGATTTCTGATATCAACCGTGTAGACCCTGTGTTGTGAATAAACCTACGGTATCACCACGATCCCGAACGCATCTGTGTCCGTGTGCATCTCCTTACCCCCCGCCCCCCCACCCCGCCAGCCGTCCATTTCACATAAGTAAACACAATGCAGAGTAGCCTTGCTGTGCTGTGGAGGTGCTGGAGAGCCAGCAGGCGCGCTGAGAGACAGAGAGAGCGCTCACCAACTAGTTCCCGTGCGAAGTCTGTACATATTTACGGGGCAAACCACTTAAGCCGAAACAAGGAAGTTCACGGGAGATGTGTCGTAACCACGAAAACAACGTATCTCGCGAGGACCCCCTGTAATTGCTCGACAATCCTTAAAACTACCCTCTGCATGACTTGTATTGTTCGTGAGCATATTTCTCACTCTGCCATTACTGCTCGTAAATACGTGAAAACCTCAAAGACACTTCAAGTCCCTGTACGGCATGAAAACCAGTGGCACAACAAGTTTTTCTTGGTTTTACACTGTTGAGCGATGAGCTACCAACAAGCAGATCAAAGAGTCTTTGTCTTGGCACGCTCACAGTCTTCACCCTGACAGTTTCGCTCTGTGTCAATCGAATTCAGACTGGGGACTTAATCAAACAAATGCTTGGCAACTTGCAGAAGCCACAACAAAACAGAATGTCCTTCTAGTGTGGAACACCCTGTTGAGACACACTGAATGGAAACAGGTCCCATCGTCCATGATCAAGTATTTCATTATTGGCAGAAGTAACAATATCACGTGGGCGAATCAAAAGGTATGAGCAAAGCTGAATCATTCTAAACTGGAGTGCATTCAAATCGTAAATAACTTTAATTATGTTCACATCACTTACTAAACAGTAATGTGATGTCAGCTGATTTTTTTTACTGTAAAACTAAAAAACTAGTTCTATAAAAATTTATTTATTTATTTTTTGTTGGTTTACAACTAGCTCACTTATACTGGTCAGAGGCAAAACCAGGACACTTCATTGCTGATGTAGGGAACATTAAAGCCTTATCTCTCCCTATGCATTAACTCAATCATACAGTCACTGAAAAAGTAAAAAATACTCTGAATGTTCCTTTAATTTTTTGCTCATGACATACATGGTAATTTAAATGATAAGAATAAAATAATTGAGAATTCGTATTTAGACATTGGCCCGCTAAGCAGGAAGTAGACTTCGATAAATAACAGCGCTTCCGACAAACCTATGCTTAGCTGGGCATTTAGTGGCCTGGGACTGAATGGGAC
Source organism: Trinectes maculatus (assembly GCA_016785345.1). Classification (NCBI taxonomy): domain Eukaryota; kingdom Metazoa; phylum Chordata; class Actinopteri; order Pleuronectiformes; family Achiridae; genus Trinectes; species Trinectes maculatus. Next base: position 469,028 of record JAFBJQ010000907.1, read on the forward strand.
CTCAAAACCTGAGTCACTATCTGGTCACCGAACACACATGAAAACGTCAATTTGTACACTAGATAATGCGCTTTGACAGTTTGCCATTTTGAAATGTTTTGATAATTTCACCACATTTAAAACTGCCACCACAACGAATTACTAGGATCAACAACTGTTGCGAGCGACCCTATAATCCACGCTGTTACAGTACGTGTTTCTGGCCTCATGTGACCCCGCCTGGCAGAGCGCACGGCACCAGGGTGTGTCACCCTCACCGGGGTGGCATGACCCTAGATGACAGGGAACCTAGCTGGATAACAGACCAACTGTTGGCAGGGTCCAGGTGCCTCAGCCCGTGGCCACCAACCACCAACCACTCGACATCAAACATGAGCGAAAAAAGTAGACAAAACGAAGGCGCAGACAAAACAAAAGCCAGACAAAATGAAAACAAAGACCACGGTTGCCCTTTCTCTGGCAGACCACAGTGTTTTTCAGCTTTCCGTTGCCGGCAGCAGACTGAGAACGCTGACACCGGGAGAGCATCAGTACTTTCACACATGAGAGCTGAAGCATGTTGTGAGCAGGCACCGCCAGAAGGTAAGGCACCACTTGGCGACCGTGGTTTCACAATGGACGAGACAGAGCGTTCGCGTTTGAAAGCGTCCCTGCTATCCCTGCAGGGAGAAACTGTCTCAGACGAGGAGACATGTTTTCACGACACCGGGAGCCTGGCTCACAGCAAAGCCCATCTCCATTTTCTGCACCACAACGTTTGATTTCCAAACAGAAAGGGGGGACGTTCCTGTAAGACAGCATACGATATGGGCGAAGCTCTCAGCCATTGGAAATGGGCCGCATGTCGCAAGGATAGGTTACATGCTGTGCAATACTGGATCCAAGACAAAAACACGGCGTAACCGGCGCATGGTAAACCCATATGGAACAAAAGCTGGCCTGATTTCATCGAAGATAAGAGACAAGTCCTGCGACAAACAAGAAATGGTGAGGGCTGCTCTCCTTTTCCTTCCAAACCACAAAGGTTTGGGTATTAGCCTAGACACACAGCAAATGAACAGTTGTCCTAAGCAGGTCAGTCAAATGTCTAATGGGATGCACACAACCTCCTATATGTACATATGAATTCATCACACACACACACCACTGCCATGCATACACACAGGCCGTCCAGCCAACAGGCATTATTAGCCGGGTTAATGGATACTGAGCCATTCAGACAGCAGGCTTTGGTAAAGCACGCTACTCACACGCGATAATAGTAGGATAGCTGGAGGGGCTGGGAGGATCTGGAGACCTGGTGGTACCTTCTACAGTGACAAAAAAATACAGCCAGTCAATGCTTCCACTGTCTGATAATTGATGACTGTTCACCCGTTTACCTCAAGCTCAAACACATGCTGCACTTATCTATGGGCTATTAGGAGGGGATCTCGCTATTGTGGCAGGGATTTCAAGAGAATTCCTAGAACCCACAAAATATTAAGGAATGCAAATATCAGACACGGTGATAACATGGTTAAAATGACAGATAAGTGTTTGAAAAGGAAACAAAATATCACACGGAGAAGGAATTTTATCCTCAGAGAAAAAAAATGTAAAGGTTGATTTCCTATGAAAGGCGAGCGTAACTCATGACTGAAGAGACAAGTGAAACTGAATATTTTGAGTTCTGTGCGTCTTAAATTCAGCAGCTGCCGTCATTCTTACTGGAGTCTGACATAAACTACCTAACAAAGTAATGCACTCGTAGAAATGTTCAAACTCACAACAAGTATATGATTAAAAAGAATTTAAACAAAACTATAGTAGCATGCAAAAAAACCCCAAACAAAAACATTAGCAAATCCTATGTCAGAACCTCCTCTGCAGGAGTTCAGCTCTTTGGAATCCGTGTCCGTTAATCCACCTCATTGTGTGTTAAACAACAATGATTAAAAAGGTGGGGAAATGAAAACAGTGGGATTAAACACAGCTTTCTATAGATGTGCGCCAGACGGGTGGAAAAGACAAACAAACGCAAAATAATTCCTGAAGAGACGATCACACGAAAACAGCCAGGAAGTGCCGGAGATGGCCGCTCTCACATCCGCATGTGAACAAACACATCCACAAACAGCAACATGCAAATAACCGCTCGCATTAAAAAGCGAGTCAAAACAAGCTACTGAGCCAAAGGGTAAATTTATGAACGCGCATACAAACGCAAACACACAAAACACACATACAAAGAGGCAGTGATTGACAGGTCGCATTAAAGTAAGTAAGGGCAGGCCTGGGCATGGCAGCAGGAGGGGTGATGGGAAGCAATTAGAGGAATTTTTTAGATGGTAATGGTTGTGTACGAGCCTTACAGTCTATAAAAGCTATTCATAGCTTGGGACCAGATGAGCATAGCAATGAAAATGACTGGTCGGTGTGCCCATGATATGGCCCCAAGGGCACAGAAGGGCAGAGCAGTCGCAGAAAGACCGAAAGAATGATTAGGGAGTGGCGAAGATTCCTTACTTTGGCACGAAGGGATGTCACAGAATCTCCAGTAGATTCCGTCTTCGTTATCGGCGATGTAGCACCACGGCTGAACATCGCCATCAGGATTTCTGCAGACAAAAAGAAGCAAACAAGTTAAATCTGAGAAAGTGTCAGCGATATATTTTTTTTTATTGGGGTCTTGCAATTTCACGCACACAGGAAAAAGCCTCCGCTCTCAACCTCTCTGCAATCACTTTTTTTACTTTCATGACAACTAGACACGAGAGCGTGTAGGTGTGGATCTGCGTTTCTCGGGAACTGCTGTCTGTCTGGTTTATCAGTCTTATTGTGTATGCAGTTGAGGAGGTGTGCTGGGTTGAAGAATAAGACAAGACACAGAAAGGTGTAGGATGTGGGGATGGGAAAATGGGAGATGGCGGGAATACTGGGGTTAAAAAACAACACAAAGACAGCTTATCAAGTGAAAACCCTGACTGTCGGGGGCTGAATACGCAATAATGTTTCAGAGGCAGATTATCTCGGCCGTGTCAATCATTCTCACGAGCCCCCGCTGGCGCTTGTTGATTTAGCGTCTTCCTCTGTTGTGCGTAGGCTTGACAGTGCATGTCAGTCAAGGGCCAGACCAACAGGTCTTTGATGGGTGGAGGTAGTTTGAAGGTTGGAGGGAAGGCTCTTTGTTCTGGGCCAGACACCAACCTGAAAAAAAAGGATGTGCGATGGGGCAAAGCCTTTGTCTGAGGCTGCAGCCTCTTTTGAACCTCATCAAGGCCCTTTTTTTCATCCCAACACAAGGCTAAAGGCCCCATAGTGTTTCTGCTTTTCAGTTTCACTTACAATAGCAATAAAGAGTGGGACTAACGACAGAAAAAACCCTAAAACCTTTGTGCAGGTTCCTTATCCTGAGGGTACAACATTGTAAATCATGACCGTTAGGGGAACCTCTAAACTGCTGATAAATTAAATCAAAGCAGAACGTATGGTGAGGGATCATATTTGTGCTATTTCAGCTCGTTACCCCCTACTGCAGGATTATTGTGAACTGCAAAAATATAATCCCCGTTGACTAAAACAGCCTTCTAAGATGACACAGCTACTTTTTTAGCCCAGACCGTAATTGCCAGAGACCCTTTCTCTTCTTCTTTGACGCACCTCATTGTAGCATCTCGAAATACCCCTGTGGCGCTGCGCTATCTCGTTTCGCCCTTTGTGAACAGAGTTGTGAAGGGCGTTTCCATTTCTTTTCTTCTCCTATCAAAAAACACTATCCTGAGTTTCCTCCTCTCTTTTCACACTGAGAATGAGGTATTGAAAAAAGATGTCATTGTGAAGCCCTTTTTTCTGGGTTGAACTCAAGTTTAAGTGCCTTAAAGCTTTTCACGCGCAATATCAGGTAAACAAGTGCTGGCCTCTGTCTAACACCATGTGGGTGTCGGGAATGTGTGAGGGGACAAAAGCTCATCTGCTTTCACTTTTATTTATTCTTTCTTCCTCATCGTTATTTTCATATTATCCCATCACAGAAATAACCAGAAACCTGAATTTTCCCCATGTTTACAGGAAACCGGTCTTGTTTTTCGGAAAGTTTCAACGCGGTATCATGAGCCCAGATCTGTTTGTTGCTCCACCCAGATTGTAGGCAGACACCTGTTTGTTTAGCCCGAGGCTAATACTGAAATAGCTGAAAAGAGCAAAAAACTGGGTCCGACCATCAAAAGGCTGGATTATATACCCCTTCTCAATTTCTCTCCACCCTTCTCTATTTCATGCCTGTCAACATGTAATAGCCCTATTTGAAATAAGACTCCCAAGAACTATCTACAGCCACTTATGTAATTTACTGCACGTTCTTAATCACCCCCTAAGGAGGCAGACCTGAATTACAACTAGTAGCATTAAACAAAAAAAAACAACATGTCTGACCACCGGCATCTTTGATCAGTCAATGATGCGGTGTGGCTCTTCGTGCTCTTTCCTAAACCGAGTCCCCAAAAAGTTTTTCATCTCTCTCTCTCTCTCTCTCTCTCTCTCGCAACAACACCTGCACACACCCTTTAAGCAAAAGCATGGGAACAACATCATCCAAAGGGCTGAAGTGAACAGGCCACATGACAGAGAAACATCAGCAGTCCTGCTCCAGGTGCCTGTGTGTGTGTGCATGTTTGTGGATGTTTGTGTTGTGTGGAGGTTTTGGGGGGGAGGTGTGGGTTCACATCCACGTGCGTCAGAGATGGTCCGTTTGGCTCAGAGTTAGAAGTGCTTACTGGAACACTCCCATACCCAGAGGTAGATCTGCGAAGATGTTTGGACACTTAATTGGCACAATTACAGTGATTGACTCATTTTGCGCAGGGGTGAGCCACACACTTCGGTTCAGAGCCAATTATAGCCACATGCATTTAGCCTCACGGGCTCTCCAGCTCTCCGTTTGATGGCAAGAGTGGCTCACATCTGAACACAGAGGAAAACAGCTGTTCAGGGCTGGCTGTCGTTCAGAGAGTTTAATAACCATTTTCCTATATACCTTAATAAGTACATTTACGACCCTCTTAGGAATCCCTGGCACTGTGAAACTACGTATAAGAATATCAAAATTATTTTCATCAAACCATCTGAGCGTCTGACTACACCAGTCCAACCGGTTCCAGAATCAGAGGCCCGCTGTGGATATACATGTGGCCAGATATGGACGCCACTGATGAAGTTCTTCTTATTACACTACCTTCTACCCAGGGGTGTAGTTGGTGCGACAATGCACAGTTGGTGTCCTTGCAGCGTAGCGGTGAAGTCACAACAAACTGGATGATAACCAGATGTCAACTCAGCCTGTCACGTACGCCCTCTGATGATGAAATGCCTCACTGAAACACTAGCTGACCCTCGCACACTCTGCGATTTAAAAAGTATAATGCTAGTTTAACACAACAGCATCGACACCTGTCCCACCATCCTGTATAATTTGCAAACAACAATATATATCAGAATATATACAGTGCCCGTCGGTGTCTCCACTTTGCCAAGTCCTATGTCGTCAAGCAGAACTTTCCTCATCTTATAGACCTGGAGAGAGGCTTGTCTTGATTGGGACATGTATAGTCGGTATAGTCACACAGTGTGTTGTTGTTCTCTCACGACCACTTTTGCAAAATACAAGAGTCCTGTGTGATGTGTGAGTTGTAATTACGCATGCTACGTTTCTCGACTCATGTCTTCCATTCACCTAAATTACAAAGGATCTGTTTTCGCCCACATCTACTGGTATCTTTAATTTGGTATTTGCTCGCTGACGATGAAAGATCCCTGTGTCTGAGATTCCTGCCTCCAACGCAATAGGCCAGAGACGAATTGAATTTCATTTGGAATACTCTCAGATTTGAAAATGATTGTGTATACAGCAATTGTGTATTTCCAAAACACAACCCCTGTTACTTCAGATAGTCCTCAGAAGTCCCAGTCAGCATTTTTTTCAGCTGTGTTGTTTTCCAATGAAAATGTTGACACTGACACCTGAGGGTTAGCTAGATACTGGGACACAGTCTAAGAACTGTATTGACATTTCCGAGTATCACGAATAAAATTGGAGGAGTTACTATTGCTCAGTTTGGCATGAAACTCACTCATTTAAATGAAATGGAAAAAAAACATTGAGAAAAAAAAACTGCTTGAGAAAATATCAAATATTAAAGAAAGATTTAAATATACAATCCTGCATATATGCAACTGTAGAGGTCAAAAATAACAGTTGGGTCAGTCCAATCTAAACTGGATCTTATTTTGATTCTGATATTGCAATTATCTTGATGATTTCACACAGTATATCTTCTCACAGGACGCTTCTATTAACTTCTCCCATTTAACAAAGCAGTGCATGGGGATTGTAATATAATCATACAACGGTGGACAAGTTGGCTGCAGTTTCCCTGACCTCGGATTTGCACCTGACATCACGGAGATTCAATTACAATCAACGCGGGGACACTATTCCTCTTTGGCATTTCCATTATCTCATCTATGTTAGAAAAAGCATTAGAAGCCATCCTGGACATTCATAAATTCTACAACACACACACACACCTGCATATAAATAGCCAAGAATGGCTGGCAAAGTCATTCAACCACCCCGTGCACTGTCATGCACTTCACACTCTAATACTAATGCACCAGAGTGAATCCAATATGAGCCCAGGAACAGTAGATGAGAAGGAACAGTAAACAAAATATAAATCAGAACTTCGATTAGTGTGATGTTGTGCGAATGTGAATGTCGGCGAGACTTCAGAAAAGGTCGGAGAAGCACTTCGGAACTGAGCTACTGCAAAGTTAAGGTGTGAGCTCAATACCAGTGGTTCATTTATTTCTACTTCAAGATATGAAATGAATTCTGAATCGAAGCACGGCCGACGATCAGTAACACGAGTGTCCCAAAGTCTCAGCTTAGACACGAGAGCTCTTGTCCTTTTCTTGAGGCTTTGTGCCCTTTTTTTTTTCTGCAGGGGAATAATGTGACATTTCCTTCTGCCCAGTTTCTCCCAGTTTTCACTGGAGTATTTTATAGCAGGCTATAAAGATGAAATGTGGGGGCTGTTAGGGCTCTTTCTCCAGGAGAACTGCGGTGGCCTCTCGAACTAAATCACCGCCGCCAAAAAGCAAGTGATGGGGCTAGAAGTGGGTTTGTAATCCTCTTCTTCTCAACATCTGATATGCGCTTAGAGTCGCGTGTTCAAGTTAAGAATGTAGTTATTCCTGGCTTTGCGTTATCCACCTGCACCCTGGCCTCGCTCTCATCTCATTAAGCCACAGTTTGCCTCAGGCGGCAACGTACCCACACTGCTCTCGCTCTCTTTTTTTACCCCCCCCCCCCTTCAGTCTCGTTCTATTATCACCGCCCTTTTGTCTAAAACCCCCCCCCTCAGTCTCGTTCTATTATCACCGCCCTTTTGTCTTAAAAACACCACCAAGAATCTCGCCACAGATGTCTGCAAAAGATTTCGGCCTCAGACGAAAAGACAAATAGAGTAAGGATGAGGAGAGAGCAGGGATTTTGAGTGACAGAGTCAAAGAAATGCTGGAAACAGAATTTGATTTGAATGACACTCTTCAAATCGAGCGAGGGAGTTCCCCACGTGAGTGGAAAAACAACGTTCTCTGATCAAACAAATCAAACATTACGCATCTTTCTCTGTGCGAGAACATATCTCTCCTCTAAGGACGAGTACGTGTCAACACCAGCACACTGAAACACGCACACGTGACAGACCCCTGATCGAATTCTTGACCTTGTGCAGACATGCCATAAATGCCTTCCATCATCTATTCACAATGAAGTGGCCACCCTGGTCCCTCCGCGACTCCCAATGAGTGACTATTCAGGAGGAGAGAGAGAGAGTCTGAGAGTCAGACTGAAAAATCCCTCTGTCAGACAAGAAACAAAGCGACGAGCCGTCGCTGAATTGGAAAAGCTGCTAACTGCATCAGTGGCCAAAAAAACAACCAAACCCAAACAGTGAAGATGTCCGTTTTGAATCTCCTTTTGGACAGAGTGCGCTGTTAATGTGCAGGGAAAGCCTTCCTCAATCCTCAGCATACATCCTACTCATTAATCTTCAGAACTGTCACCCAGTTCGAGTGAAAACAAATCTGTCCAGCACCACTTCAAAGCATTGCTGTGTTATGAGTTTACAACCATGACTTAGAGAAATGTTTCAGAGGCTTTGGGACGAGGAGGGGGGGGTGCTCTGTTTCATATGGGTTGGCGATCTGGGCCAAGCCACTGTTTTGGCCGTCTTGGTGAATTTGAACAGACTCACGAACTAGTGTGGCTCCCTGCGCATACACAAGTCTTACAGTCGAGCATGCAACACTGACAGTCGAGCTCGAGGGAGTGACTAATGGACAGAATAGGATTTCTAGACACCCAACGCCACTATGTCCATTCACATTGCAGAGATGAGGGATGCAGATTTGCCTACACAAACTCTTCAAGTGTCTTTGTGTCCTTGCGATGACTAGAATGAATGTTCCGAGTGGGCACCACAAATTAAATATTCAGCGGCTGACCTGTAGGAAGTTCAGTGCTCTGTCAAACATCAGTATCTTTGAGGGAAGATTTTTAAGGCGCTACTTAAAACAGTTTTGCTTCAATAACATAAATGATCACAGCACTACTTCCATTTTAAATGCAATAAAAGGGGGTGGGGGGGCACCTCACAACATGAGCCACTGCTTAGGATTTAGTGGAAAATCTGCTGAAACTCCAGCACAAAAGGAGACTGCTTTTCCATCGCAAAACCCACAAAAAACACAAGGGAACTGCTGGTTTTCCTCCAGACTACTAGACCCGATGATTACTTGAAATGCCGAGTGGTAAAATTAATGAAAACCCAAAGAAAATTTTTGAATGAAGTCTTACCCATAATTTTATATGCAGCCCCTGAAAAACATGGACTGGCACTAGAAGGATAGTTTAGTTTGCTTACAGGAATCAGACCATGACACAATAATCAATTACTAAGAGTGTGTGTGTGTGTGTGTGTGTGTGTGTTTGTGTGTGTCCTTTCTTGATTGAGAACTGAAAACGCATCATAGACAAATTGCATAATCAGTAACAGAGTTGGTGATATTAAATTTATGTAGCAATAATAAATCTATTTTCTTTCCAGTACCGATTTGATGAACCAACCAATGTCATCCAAACTTACAAACAGCCTTTTATGATTTAGCCCCTGGCCCTGTTTAATAGTGGGTCTTTGAAAGCATCCTAAATCAATATTCTTATTTACATGTTGGCAAGTAATCGCAGTCCAATTGGAAAACTGAAAGTGGAAATGCCATAATTTCCTTTAAGAGGTCACAGGATGAATCTCAGAGGTCATGAGCTCTCTCTCAGACTATGAGAGCAGAGCAATATATTTTTTATTTACATGTCATTGTGTTCTTTTCTCGTTAAATACCTAATCGTTTAATAATTGCGATAAAAGCCATAAAGAACCTCCTTGCCACCTCCGAGGAACATCTATCTACAATCTATCGCTCAACTCTAAGGTTTAATTTAATGAACTGTTACAAAGATCTGTGACTCATTACCGCATTATTTGTCATTTGAATACAGGGAACAGTTAATTAGTTAATTTGTGTTATAATTCATGCTAATTAAAGCTATTACTTGACAGCTAGCAACAAATGAATAGAAGCGACTCACCTGCAGTAATTGTGACTGCCTAATCCACCCTCTCCGTTGGGGTATTTGAGGGTGTTGTAAGGGTGCTGAAAGGTCTCATTCCAGAAGAGGCATGGTTTACCGCCATGCAGGCTGGTCTGGTTCTGGAAGCCCCTGTAGTCCTCTCCATTGGCAGTGTAGCACTCTGTAAACAGCAACATGAAATGGGAGAAACTTGAGACGAAAGAAACTAAATCAAAATCTGCTGTTTGCAATGAGGGATTAGACATCTATTAAGATGAAAATCAAAAGCCTGGCAGGAGCTTTTAAACAGACATGAAAAACCCAGACACATATGTGACCTGCTTTGTTGAGAATCTGGATTTTGTGAAATGCTCTTTTGCTATTAAAACATTTAGATGTGTTTGGATTGATCATAGACGATGACTTTGGAATCATTTCAGCTTTTGCCCAGGCACAATTACTTGTTCGAGTCAAAGCATTGTTTCAATTAATGTCTACACACACGCGCACACACACACACACATACACACACACACAAGCCTTATATCTATACTGCAAAAGCAAACATGGTTTGAATTTCCAGGAAGTGTATGACAACCATATGGCCCAGTCAGAGAGAGGGAGAGGGAGGAGGGAAGGGGGATGGGGGGGCTGGGTTCCCGAGGCTAAACAATGGCAACAGAGGAAAGCTCTTCTTCCCTGAAAGAGGGAATTCAAATAAACAGTGTCTGATGGGAGCTTGATGAGCCATCACCGCTCATCTCACTGAACCTGAGGGAGTGGGGACCTCACGTCTAAAAGACTTTAAACAGCTACAACTGAACACCTACATTCATTTATAATGTCACTTTTTCAATCACTCGTGACTTATAGATGCCAGGACTGTCGACAGGACGGGATAAAACCCGACCTTTCACTCTACACGTGACATTAACTTGCGATAAACAAATATCACAAGGCCACAGCTTTAGGTTCCGGGTCGAACTCATCCAAATATAAGATTTTCCGACTTATTAGCTTTTTAAAATGTCAAGCACAAGCTTGAGGAAATTATGCTCAACTGTCAACTAATTAACTTCAACTAAAAACATTGTGCATAATTAAATATTGATAAAGAAAAATAACAAACTATACTCGCTTGTTTGGCTCGTCTCCATGGGGTGTTGTTGCTATGTACGCGGTTAGCCAGCAACTGGCCCCTTTCATCAAGTCAAGCTGTCTGAACTGAGTATGAGCTAATGCATTGCAATATGACAGTCATTATACCCCTTGGTGAGCCAGCTGTGCTCGAAGGCACGTTCTCCTATTCTTTCGAGTTCAACTTCCTCTCTCTCTCTCGACTTATAGACTCTCTGACCTTTCTTTACTCATTCCTTTGCTCCCTCCTGCCCTGTCATCCCCTTTCAACTCCTATACAAGCAAACATTTCTTCAGGGATCGCTTTGCTGCTCAGCCTCATACTGCAACTTCTGGAAGCTGTTGCCAGGTTCATTCTTGACAACAACCCACGATGACCCCTATAGGTAATTTTGCAGGTCTATAGCACAATGGGCATCAACATTTATTAAAAGAAAGATAAACCCTGGATTACGTTGTTACTTGCTGGAGATACAAAATCTCCCAAATCACTGTTCTGTCACCAGTCTCTTGCATCCACCACAAAGTCACAAAAAATATTTCAACAAGGACCTGGCTATTCTTAAGATGTCCACCAAATTAAGTTGTTTCAACTTTGCTGTTTAGTCAAGCTTGTCACCGGTACATCACCTGGCTGAAAGGACTTCAACAGTAGTAGGGTGTCCGGTTCCTGCAATTATGATTCCCTTTTATTGTCTACAAATGGCTCTCCTCTCTCTAAGCAAATGAATACCTTACGGCAAATGGAAAGACATCAACAGCCAGATCATAAAACCACCTGAGAGTGGCTGAGCCAGAACACAACTCCATAAAGTTTTTTTTTAAAAGCAGCTGTGTTAGAACACGGGTCATGCTCTTGCAACCTTACTCGAGGGAGCAATGAGAGGCGCAGATTAAAAAAGTCATCATCTGGCTGACACCCAGAGGACAGGTAAGGGAAGATGAATATTGCACATTTGTCTGGCTGGAATTGCTGCATGTGCAAAAGATGCCGATGATCGTTGGAGCAGAGTTTACCTTGTAGATAATCTGTCTTCAGAGATAAATAGGTGTTGTGATAACAACACGCCACTGCTAGTTGGCCTGTTATAGGTACAAGAATGATGGTATTTGGATATGCAATGCATGTTATGATTTATGCTAGTTTAAGCGAACAGGTACTGGTGACTTTTCAGTGTTTTCTCTCTGGATTCTGTCGGCTAAGGCAACAGAGAGAAAGAATAGGAAACACTGCTACTGAGAGTTTGGCAGCGACACAAGCACAATCATGAGTCACTGCTCCCCAAAAGCAATCACGACTCTTTCTGCTGCAGTCAGAGAGGATAACATCAGGCAGGGACAGGGCAACTGACTGCATCCCAAATGAGCTCACATCCTTCAAATTTATTCTCCTCAAAAAGAACGGGTATTAAAATGACTGAACCTGGCAACGCACAGAGCAGCTCAACACACTGTATCAAAAAGGACTGACTTTGTAAACATCTCCTCCTTCAGGAAACGTTGCTCTTAAGTTACAGGATGAAGCAGAGCTTGCCTGCACATGGTCTGCTTGAAGCAAACGCATGTGGCAATCATCCGCAACTTGTGGCCGAGTTAGCGTTTTAGAGTGAGATGGTAAATATGGCGGCATTTTGCCACCGTGGGGAAGGTTTTGTCAGGGGTGAGGGGACTCATGTGGTTTCAAGGCGCCATTTGCTTGCGGTGGGAATAGGAAGTAGCAGATCTGCATCTGCAAGGACTCAGAGATAAGTGAGGCCATCGTGAAGATGAATGGACCGTTTAAGGGCCCTGCGGACGGCCACACATCTATTAACTTAAAGAGAACATGGAGTGTGGATATGGGCATTTTATCCTTGTTGTAGAAGAAATTAGGAGCTCATCCGCCGATTGGGCCGTCACCACTTCAGACCCACTCCCCTCTGAACGCAACCAGCCCCTACCTCACACCCTTTTTCTTGTCACTAGGCTGTTACGCTCTCGTCGCATGGGCCTGTACTTTTGTGCGTTTCCATCATAGGCCATGATGGGAAACAGAACCAACACCGCATGAAAGACTCGGAGGAAGGGGGGTGGAGAGAGCCTCTTATAAAATGCACGCAGATCTACAAATAGAAAAAGTCCGGGAAAGGAAGGAGGAGGACTCGCCCGTGACCAAGCCCTGCGTTCACAGAATACTGCACCACCCCGGCAACGAGAAAAAAAAAAGTAGCACAGCAAAGGATGGATGAGAGAGAGCTAATCGCCCTGTTATTATATTTGTAGGGATTTGTGGTTAATGATTTCCACATTGCGACTTCAAATGCACTTGATGTTCTCAGAGAAGGATTGAAGGGATGGGGGGGTGTGGTCATGTGATCACAAGAACATAAACCAAAAAAAAAGACCCTCAAGCATACAAACAAATGGTTTCTCTGAAATGCGTTGCCAGGTCACACAAAGGCGCTTATTTGTTGTGTTTGCTATGAAGGATGAAAAGCAGTGATAATTACAGACGACGACTTCCTGACAGAGGGCTGACATAAAGAGCTTCCTTCCATCTTTATTATATGCTTTCAGCACAGGGACAGCAAAACAGGCTTACTGCATGAGTGGTATTTACATTATTATAACTATACATCGAATGGGTTTACGCTAAAAACTATACATTAAATACACACAAGTTTTGAGAGACTTCTCGAGTACAAAGTACAAGATGACAGACACTGCAGATTATGGATATGCAATCTGCCGCGATACGTTTCCCCTTCACGGGGTCCTGGTAGCCATTAGTGTTGTGGTCCTCATTAATGTCAGTGTAGTAAGAACAGAGGCCAGGGCCAGGCCAACCCCGGCCAGATGTAATAGGTTACAGAGTTCTTCTCTGGGGGGAAACACAGCTGGCTACATCACAAGTCTGGTTTTCCTTTTCCCCAACAGCATCCATTTCCACACTGAAACCACATCAGACTTCAGAGAACTGCAGGACGACTGCAGACATTTATTTCCCTGGTCTAACAGATAGTCAGAGTTTCTATACTGACATTGGATATTGCCAAGGAGAGCCCAGTGACTTCTCTGAAGGGGCCATTTTGCAATTAATGGACCACGCCTCGTCTCGCTGCTTCTCTCCTCTCCTAAAAGTGGAAAAAAAAACCTTGTTGCCCTAAAATGATGAGAACAGATGCCTTCGACTAGTTAAATCTGCAGACAACGACTTCTCAATGGAATTTTACACAACTCCTTTTCATGCCATCCGTTTGTTACACGTTGTTACCCCAGATAATCAGGCCATAAACCAAGACCTCATTGACTACCAAAATAGCCTCTATTACCACCATTCATCCAGCTAAAACCCTCCACTGCCCCACCTCCTGAGGATACCACCACAGTAGCCACAGTCATTGGGTAGCACCTATAAAACATGGCCCCATCCCATTCAAGTGTGGCCCCTATTATTCAGCTCTGTGATGGTTAGAGTCTCATCTGCACACACTTTGTTAGTGATCATGGTTGAAGGCACAATTTGGGGTTTTGTATGGCAGACATTCAGGGAGCGACTGATGGTCTGTAGACTCTTGACACTGAAGTAAAGGACAGTGGGACACTCGCTGAGACCCTGAAGGGAAAAAGCCACTGGCAAAACGGTGACATCAGGGACCTGTTAGCCAACCTGACACAAGGGCTGATGGGTTGCCGTGTTCAATTACCTCCCCCCGGCACCTCCAAATGGCTTCTTGAAGTCATATTCAAAATCTGTCCAAAAAATCTGTGCTTTTTGTAGTTCCTCATCCAAGCAATCACGTGAACACAATAAGAAGAAGGGGTTACAGGGTTAAATAAACTGAAGGGGGAACCTCCTGAATTCTCAACACATGCCGCCGAACCTGCTCTGAACCGATTCTGACACCAATGTAAACAAGTCTTTTGCAGCCAGGAGAAAGTAGGGACTGTTAGTGAGGATAGGAAAAAGAAGGACTGCAGATAGAGAAGCCGAGATGAGCTGAGGTTGTTTGGTTCAGGGCTTTCCAACGTGCACAATTAGTGTGTGCAAATTAAAAGCACCGTGAATCCAGGAAGTATCGTGAAAAGACAGAACAGTGGCAGGGGAGGCGAAACACAGCAGAAAAGAAAGGCGTGAGGTAAACAGGGGCTAACGCAGCGCGGGTCAGGGTGGGACAAAGACCGGTTTTATGATCCTGCAGATTGTTAACACAGGCTATAATTTTCTCCTTCTTTTGCATCGTGCCAGTCAAGTGAGCAATTGTTTGTTTTTTTTTCACACCACCCTGTCACGTGTTATAGACAGAGCCGAAAAAGCTCAGGTTTGTAAAATGAACAGCGAGCACAAAAACAGATTGCGTCTGTAACAACACGGGTGCAAGTCTGAAGGTACCCGGCTCATTCCAGAGGAGCTCTGTGGCGCAGCTGCAAGCTGGGGCCCTTCACCAGCAAACCAGCAGCCGGTGCCGAGTTTTAAAGACACAAACTGTATCCGACTAATGCACGTCCTCTTTGAAGACAGCAACGCATCCCACATGGGCTCCACATAGCTCGCAGCCTTTGATAACCAGACCATCTACGGTTTGTAATAGCAAACATGACGGCTAATGGAGGTGTTTAAAGGTGGCGCCCTCTTTTTGTTTTCCCTGTAAGTGAGTGGTAAAACGAGCTCTCAGACAGCTTGTACCATCAGATGCCCCGATAAACACAGGCAGTGACAAAACATGCATTAATCTGCACTCCTACCCACATCATTCCAGCCCCCCCCACACACACACACACACATCCTACCGTCTCCCCTCTCATGCCCCCTGCTCCCCCCCCCCCTTGCAGATGCATTTACTGTAAGAATGAAAGGGAGCAATTTTCATCAGTAGAGCAGCCACAGTATTTTAAGATGAATCCAATGCGGAGGGAAGGGAGGGGACACACACACACACACACACACACACACACACACACACACACACACACACACAGGCTCCTTTGTTCCCTCAGTGGTAAGGCCAGTGTCATTGTGGCGATACCATTCTCACCCACTCATCACTGCGCTGTAGATATCCGCCCACTGACTGTGTGAGAACACAATATGTGTGTGTGTGTGTACACGCACATGCCTGTCAATTTCCAAACTCATCAAATCACGATGATCCAACTTCCAAAAGACAGTGATCAACATGCGTGACATAGCCTATGTAAACTACGGAACCCGAACCGCTTCAGCTCGACTCCATCATTGAAGGATTATAGCTGCGTATCATATGATAACAACAGATTCATACAGTGATGGACCTCAGACGCACACGGAACCTTTGCCCTGTACAATTTAAGCTCACCACCACAGTGTGTCAGAGAAAGGTGAACTGTGAAAAGAAGAAGAGAGGGAGGGGTTGTTGCTAAACACACCTGTTTTCGATCGTCCTGTTTGTGCTCAGGTTAGGTGGTATCTGAGGAATGTAAATTATATGGGGTTTGGTTTGGTCTGAAGCTGTGTCAGTGCTGTTACAGAGGATTGTGTGTAGCCATTACAGACCCCCCCACCCCCAACACACACACACACACACACACACACACGCCACCTCTGTCTTTTCTTTCTCTCTCAGAGGTCCTGAGTGATTACAGGGCCCAGGGAAGATGAAGTCTGACATGGGATAAATAAAGGCTTCAGGTCTGTGACCTGCACAACACTCACTCCTGCAAAAGAAATAAAAAAATAAAATAAAATAAATATTCCAATATTCCAAATTAGATCTTTATATCAACAGGCTTGAACGCATCATAAACATAATTGTAACCAACGCACAATGAAGCGACACCCCCGGTTCAGAGGATGCCATTCTGAACACAGCTTTGCAAATGAAATTTTATTTTTAGTATTACACTTGATGATTGAACTCAACATCAGTCATCCTTATACCTCTCGGTCCTAAATTCCTTCTCGTATCAGCCAGCAAAGTGCTGGGAGCATTTAGTCCATAACTTTCCAACACTATCCAACTTTCCACTGACAGTGCTACTTTGGAAGCTGTATGGGAGACAGCTTTATATTCTCCTCTGCAGTTCTGATGAGCTGTTTCCTATTGTGAACTTCCTGCCAGCAGTCAGATGTGATACGAAAGTAATTTAGTGAATGAATAAATCAGCGGCTTTTTTTTTTTTTTTAATCGCAGGCCCACGTTCAGATCAGCTCAGCTCCAAATCGCAACGACTGTTGGTAAAGTGTATCTAAACAGTTCTTTGACACATGCTGATGACATCATCGTTGTTTTTATTTAAGGAGGAATATACAGATGGGTAATGGGAAACATGTTGACTCCTCTTGCCAGAAGACTTCTTTCGAGCGCTGTTTACTGTGATTTGTGATTTCTTAAACACATTTCCCTATGCAGTACTTTCTAAATGAAATCCTCAAGTAATACATTATTTTAGACTCATAAATGTCCACAAATTGCAGTTTTTCACTCATGGCACTAACTAAATAACATCTCATTGTCAGCCCATCTGAATATCTCGACAACATCACGGCCGAGGACGGCCAAGCGTCACATCAGCTTGGGGATCCCACATTTTAACTGTTTCCTTCAAACACGGAATGACATGGTGTCGGGAAATTGGGTTTTAAGTTGATCAAATGTCTGACTGCGTGCAGCTCAGAGCCTTATGTTGTAATTAAATGTAACTAAAGCAGAGCGACCACCCGAGGCAGCGCAGAGATGTGGATTTGACTCTGAAGCTTAACGGGAAGCAACTTTAACTTCTTGCTTGCTTGCAGTGGTGGATGAACACACACCGTGTGTGGAACACAAACATGCATCCAGCTGCATCCAATGAAATCTGCAGCACGCTGATTTGGAGAGAGTGGCAAACACATCAGAAAAAAAGGGCCTCACTGAATTAGTTGTTTCTTTCTTGTAAACTGCAGATGGAGGCCTCGGTCTGGTCCCTCAACATTCCTCTGCATTACTGGATTTTTTTTTTTTAAACACTACCATTACAGACTTCCATATACACAGTAAAGATAATCTTCGCATCAAGACATCTTTGCTTTGATCACACGAAAAACATTTTGGTTTTGGAACAATTCGTGAGCCTTGTTGCCAAAATCCACATTCTTCTCAGTTTACGGATTGTATCATGTTCAACATTTTTATTTATTTCTTTTTCAGATGATCTTGCCTGAGTGACATGGCCAGATCACTCACAGAGGGTCCATTTCCACCATATCAAATCATAAAAGGTCATCAGATAAAGCGCTAAAGGTCGTACGGCCATGAACACAATAGGCTGTGACAGAGGGGACCACAACATTTACCATTCAGACCCCTTTTAACCAGCTACGTCTCCAGTTCCCCATCATGACGGCGAAAGTGATCCGTTTTCACTGTGGTTTGTGTGGCTGTGGGAAGAGCAGCAATACCAGGAACCAAATGGCTCTGGTAAAAGACAGGGGGCATCCCAGTGGCCTCCCTCAGAAGGGGATCCATTACGGAGGACCTATTGATGGCCAGCAGATTCAGTTTCATGGCATCGGCCGAGTGTGACCACACCTCCGGCGGTGCTGGTCAAGGGCTGGTGCCACATAGGCTGCTGCGGACCCAGCTTGTTTTGTGTTCACCTTGGGGAGCTGTATTCACCTTCAATCCAGGACAGACAACTAAATCAGGGCCTCTTGATGACTTGGGTTTCATCCCTTCAGTTCAAACCTCTTTCAAAGTGCCTTGCACTGCAATGGGATATCAGTGGCTCCACAGCTTGGGGGGGGGGACAAAGGATTTTTGTGCAAACAGTTGCCTGAAATATTCCTGTGCACTTGTAAAGCAAGAGTCGATGAACTGTTTAAGCTTAGTTCCCCGAGGTATCGCAGTTAATGGACGTCCTTTCCGGGGTCCTTTCAAAAACGACCAAATGGAAACATGTTGTCGTCAACTTTTGTTGTGGACTTTCTGACCATAACACAATTCTCTCTCATGGCATCTTAGCTCTGCCCAACCACTGGCTTTGTTCCTTTGTTTGTTGTCCACTTAGCTACATCTGCTCCCTCGACTTATCCAAATGTTTGCTCTGCCCACTTAGCCATGTCCACTTGCTAGTCCTTGTCAAATTAGTCCTGTCCGTAGGCGGTTCCCGCAAGCAGAAAAGGCGACAATTTGCCTTTTTGGCCACAAACTTCTGCAACTGGACACAAACCAGACCCCAGGGCTCAGAAGCAAAATTACTCTCCATTTATTTAAAGTGGTTGCCATTACCCTACCGCAGTGAAGCATAGACCTCGGTGGCCCTGGCCCAAACATAACTACAATATAAAAAGAACTAAAGTTCGCCGGACAGGTCATGTCTGACACAGAAGCAATTCAATATCCTCCTGTTACGTTGTTGGTTACGCTTCTCAAAACTCAGACGCGCATGTGACACCACAAAAATACATGGTTGCTTTGAATTTCTGCCCAGGGAAAAACACCCGACCAATAACCAGCGTGATGTTTAGAACATGTTACTCGTTTGAATCAAAGAAAGAATAACAGCTAATTTACATTAATCGCACAAGGTCGAAAGATTTATTAATAACTTCTTCAAAAATAGGAACAAAAACAGGAAGCCAGAATGGTTTTGGGCTTTGCACCGCAACATATTAAACAGAAGTCTAATTGTTTTTATCCGTCCTTTTTAAAATGGAGAAACAATACAACAGCGGGTTAGTGTTGTCAAGGAGTAGCAAAACTGCACTTCCTTTAACCAACACAGTGAAAGGACTCTATTTTGATTCAATGTCATTATATACGTAAATCCGACAGTGAGACAGAAACATAATTATTTATTGTGGCGTATTCATGTATCAGCTGCTTCCCTCCCGGCGCCTATAAGCATCCTTTAAAATTCGCTTCTCTGTGAATGAAATTGAGTTTTGATAATGAAAACAATTGTTTGTTTGAGAGTTAATAGAATTCATAGAAGAACATAAGGCTCCGCGGTATTTCATTACTGTTCTCCGAGAATTTGATTTACCCCCTCGCCCTCAAGTGTGTTCGAGCTGATCGGATCAGAGAGAGAGAGAGAGAGAGAGAGAGAGAGAGAGAGAGAGAGAAAGCGCCAAAATATCATTCTGTTGACTGGAGTGAGTCTTTCCAAATATACACAAATGTCAAGGTACCCAAAGAGGCCAGGAAACACAATCAAAACAGACAGATGAAAAAAAAAAAGAGTTATGAAATGAGTAAAGAAATGACATCGCTTTGCACCACTCTGTCCAAAACCAACATGTCCCAGCTCATTCAGAGCAGTCTGACTTTTCCTGACTGACCTTTGAGCAACAAAACCGCACAAACCACTATTCAGGCCACATGAGTGCACTCTCCCACCTAAACATTGTTTATATCTTTCAAGCCCGACAGTTGTGTACCGCCAGCAGTGGTTTGACAGCTTAATTTCATGTTGTCTTATGGGACCGCCTCTGTGGACCAGAGTGACACACTAAACCTTGCACCAGTTTGTTCAGGGATGTCCCTTTTCCCTCCGCCCTGCACTTCACACGAGTATTGGCTCTTATCATGCCTCATTACATCCACCCAGGCACCATCATCGCCATCATAGAGCTTGAAGCTGAAACTGGCCTGGCGGCTTTGCATGCTGGGTTGCCCGCCCGACCAACCGACCGAGCAGGTGGTAATTTGCACAAGGTAAGACAAACATGAAAGAGCTGCCCTCAGCCAAAGTTTAAAAAGAGAACTGTAGACAGCTGGGAATGACACAGAGAGGGGAACTGTGATCAAACAAATTCAAGCCTTGAAACCAGACAGGATGAGAATCATAGTGGCATGATAATAAGCATGATTGTGTTTATAATAACTAGGTCTGTTTCTCCATCTTTGCGGTTGGTGGTTTTATGGGCGGTCCAACCCCTTGGCATGAAGGACACGGGCGGTGCCTACAACTTGACCTGCAGAGAGCACCGCCCAAAGGTCAACAGGAAGTAAACTGTCAGGAAATCAGGAAGTCTCATCCTGTTTCTGAGAACCGTGCCAAACATGAGCATCAACTCATGTTTAGCAAATGAGGGAATTCTTCAAAACGTTGGTCCGTCGTCACAAGTCAAGACACGCTGAGTCCCACTGGGGTATCTTCTTCGGTCAGTAGAGGTAAAAGCAAACTAGCGTTTGACTATCATCTCTTCACCATAGCACCATCATCTAATCTGCTGCATGTCACCGATAAGAATCGCTGGTTTGTGTTAGTGTGTTCTGTTGCCTTGCTGAGCCTCCACTCAGGATTTATGGCTGTTGTGCACCTGATAACATGTGAACACAACACAAATCGAAGAAGGGACGTTAAAAACAACGAGGAGATGTTGTCTGAACCTTAGTGCAACCAGCGGCACATTTAAAAAAAAAAGTATAAAGTTTTATGGAGATCAGCCTCTTCAACAGTTTATCATTCCAATGAGGGATGAGAGAGGAGGCAGTAAAAGCAACCTTTTGTCCCCTGTAGATTGCTCCGCTCCGTGATTGATGCCGACACGTTTGCGTGCCCTTGAGAGTGAAAGTGAGCGGACTCACGTTATTGTAAAAGTCGGGGAAAGAGAAAAGCCCATATACATTTGTGTTTCCAGTTAAGCAGAGAATAATCGAGTCGTGCAAAAGGTTTCGGTGACGTGTGCCGAAAGCACAAAGCAAATCCTGCAACAACGGTAATAAATGTCACATGGCATGAGGCATCCGAGGGGACAAAAACAAACATTTTAAGACGCTCAAGAAATAGATGTTACGCACGATAACGCGCAGACTAATCCACATCTGTTGAGCAGTTTTTTTTATTATTAACTCTGAATATTTTCCTCACTTGAGAAAGGGCCTCAGAGTAATCACAATTAAGCATTTATTTGATTTGCTTCTGGGTTTTGTGTTGTTTTTCGTTTTTTTACAATACCACAGTTTATATTAGATTTGGAGGGCTGCAGCCAATAAATGTAACACATTTGTCTGTTCCAGTAGATACCAATAAAGTATATGACCTCGGACTATACAATAAATATATATATATACAACCTGGATACAAACTATGATACAGTATGTGGTAAAATTAAGAAATAGTTTTCATTTATTGGGTCCTACCTTGCCTACTTTCCTTGACAGGTACAATGTGGTACTGTAAAATCAAAGGATGAGCACATTGTGTTTCGCTCGAACCAGCGACACAACAACAATAAGACCTCAATTAAATCATCTTAACGTTTGCCGCCTCAGCGAAACTGAAAGAAAGCGACGCAGTGCAAAGACCAGGAGCCGTGGAGCCTTTCAGTCGACGTCTGTCAGCTGTTAACGCCATCATCAAACCGCCTGGTGAGCGAGGCAGACCAGAAGTGTGTCACGTGTTGATTAACAGTCTGACTGACAATGAGTCAGAAGGGTTTGACAGCACCTCTTATTGTTTACATGTGTTTCGCAGCATTTTTTCAGGTTTGTTTTTATATCGGTGTCACCTGCCCCACTTGATAAATGACACACTCCAACTGAACCTGAACGCAACACGGAACCTGAACCCAGGAGGACCCAAAGGAAACCGAGTCTGTGAGAACGTTTTCATTCTGATAGTCTAAAACTCCCATCGGTCCCTCCGCTCGCATCTATAACAGTCACTTAGACACATGTCTCACAGAACACACACACTTTTACACACACACACACACACACACACACACACACTCAGTGCAGCACAGTACACCAATCTATCCCAGTGGTTTGTCTGAACTTGTTTCTCCTACACAGAAGCTCACCAAGGGAGGAGAGGTTTCCATCTCTATGAACCGGAAAGCAGTGGGGTGGGGGGTGGAGGATGGGGGGTGGGGGGACCACAGGGCCCACATCTGAAACCCAGGCCCCATGCGCCCTCTTCCCACACTGCCCTCTGACACTCCCCACAGGTTTACCCGCACGCCGAAAGCCCTTATGTGAAACTCTTTAAGAAGCCACTGTCTCTCCTCAAACCGACGCTCCATGGCGACTACCTCTGCCAACACAAGCTAGTGTTTCTTCAAACGCCAAAGGATGGCCTGTTATTATCCTCCGAGGCAGACGATTCGCAGTATCTCTCCCTCGCACGTACTTACGCCGACAAAGAACCCTCTGTCTCGCAGCGGGTTCAAACGGGCCGATGTAACCCGCGTTAAGCTGCGCTGTAAGGACAGTGTTTACATCAAGGAGAAGATAGATAAGGTTATAGGGACGGGTGGGTTGACGCGTGACGTGGCCCCTTTAAAACCCCGGGCGGGAACCTTGGAAGTGTGCAGAGAGACTGCAGATGGTAACAGCTGCTTCACATCTGAACTCCACTCAAACGCACACTGATGTAGCGCTGAGACGATTAGATGATTAACTCGCTTGTTGAGTGACAGCTAATGAATCATTACTTTTAAAGGGTTGCAAATGTCAGACGTTTGTTGATTTGTGTGAGTTTTCGCTCTATATTGTTTCATGTTGAATATCTCGGGGTGTGGTGGTGGTGGGGGAGGGGGGGTGTTACCTCGGGCTCGGCCCAGCTGTGATGGACGTGTTTCAGTATTATACATTTTATTTTATAGGCACATTAATAATCCACGCAGTCGTCGCTTAACCTTAGATCTGAAGGCAGAGTGGAGGTCCCTAACTTCAGTCCGTATCAACTGACATCTGACAACTCTGTTGATGCAGATCACATGTTACCATCGAAAGCTCCAGAAGCAAAACGGACCCCGTGGTGAGGCCCTTTCCCAAGCTGCTGTTTCAAAGGGCACGATCACTTTGAACTTCCAGCAACTGATAATGAAAATAATTCCTTGCTTCACTTGTAAGTTGGCCCCGAAGCAAAAGAATACTGAAAAGCAAAACGTGCAGGAATCCTGTGGAGAACTTCTCCTGACCCTTGCATGGACGGGACAGGTAACAATACATGTGCGCACAAAGACACACAACGTATTCTGGCTTGATGTTACGCCAAACAGCTGAAAATAACACAATCCATACACAACAGATTGCTATCAATCACGCATCAACTTCAGCTGCACGACTTCTGCTAGGATCAAAATCCAAACATCTGTGCGACACTGTTCAGGGGCTCGTAGACTGTTTCAAGCCGCGTTCCGACCACCGCGCCCAGTTCCGCCTGTGGGTGAGGACCAGCTGCGATGGCCAACACCGTGCCCCGCTGGACCGCGATCAGACAGGGAGCAGGAAAAGCACAGAGTTGCCAGATGTAACAGAGGGTTGCCAGTTTATGCAGCGGCTTATACGCAAGTCAGGCTACAAAGAGAAATCAAAACACATGCTGTCATTCATCCACCCATCACTCTTTAGCGCCTGCACTGCTTCAGGGGGAAAAACAATAAGCGGCAGTGTTGAGCGAGAGCGAAAAGCTTAAATATCTCCCGCTCAGCCTGGAACTAATCGAGCCGCTTCACCTGTGGTAATTTAGTTTGATAAGATACCTCAGATTTTTCTAGTGTGGCCTTACAAGTTATTTCATGCATGTCTAGCTAAACGCCGCCTTGGCGAGTGAAAAGAAAAGCCCATTGGGCAATTCTCGTCTCCTCGGATCAGTCAAATTCTGCAGTGGCTCGAGCACAGGCCACTGGCGTTTTCTTCGTCAGGCCTTATTTTTTGACAGTTCGGTATTCTGCGATCGACGTATTGAACATGACTGCGTGGAGCCAAATGTCACGGCCCGCCCTTTTCGAGCCTGGGCTCGACGCGACCAAATCAACTGCTTTCCTGTTTCAAAGGTTAAAAACACAACAAAACCAAAAACAACCTGAATCATAACTCTCCACTGAACCGTACCATAATTTATGAATAATATAATGAGCACTACACATGTTGTCGGGTGGTTTTGTTACCATTGGCCAGGGCCAGTGAGCTGTTTTCCTTTGTTCTTGTGTTGTAATAATCTAAGTTAAGTGTCTGGTGGCTAACAGGCAGTTAAGTGAATAGTATCAATCATCCCGTCTCATTTAAGTCCTGCCAAAAAAAAAATAAAAAAAGCAAATGCTTACATTTTATTTGTTGAACTGTTCCTTTAATCATCTCCAGGTGGCGAACCGCTAAAATAGATTATGGGTTATCCACGCGCGGGCTAACAGGAAAACAGCGTGCTCGCCCCGCCATGGGGATTAAACGAAGATGGCTTCAAAGTTAAAGCGTCATAACAGCGACGCGATGTGTCATCTGAGTAAACAGCCTGTGCAGACGCGCGGTGCATTGTGGGGGCGCCGGGCGGCCGCTTTTCAACCACCGGCCTGTATCTGATCATGGGTAACAGGAAGGTCAGGCACGAAAACTAATTAACCAGCACAGGCACATGCCAACACAATCAGCTGCATTATTACCAGCTTACATGGCAACTCAATTAAGCCTCGTCTGGACAGGTCTGACAGCATTCGGCTTCCACATGGGTGTGTGTGTGTGTGTGTGTGTGTGTGTGTGTGTGTGTGTGTGTGTGTGTGTGTGTGTGCGCGCTGCCAAGTGAACAGTTCAGATGGAGGAGAAATCTTATACATTATAGATAAGAGTCTGTGCTAAACTCAGACTCCATACGTCAGTGCTCCCAGTCTCATGCTATAAGCTGCACAACAGCACTTATCTGCTACACAACTACAACCAACAATCATCTCTCACCCTCAGCTGTGTTGTCACTCTCTTATCCTCCACGGCTTTTGTGTGCGTGCATATCAGCAAACGCGACGACCCCCTCAGCGCAGGATAAAGTGCTGCAGTCTGCCATGACAGTGAAAGCACTCTGGTGTAATTGATTCCGATGCTCTGTCACAAACGGCAACAGTGGCAGCTTTTCCTGCACAGCTCTAACAGGCTGAGGCGGTTAAAGGGAAAAGTCAGCGTTTTAATAATTCACAGTGGCAAACACCTAGAATCCACTTCCTAAAGACGTTGCAGACGTGTCCCGGATTCTTCACAGACACAGAGATGCTCAAACATTCACACAAAAGTGTTTTTTTCGCTGTGATGCTGAAACGGAAACAGGACCTGACAAGAGTTGTTGTGCAGCCCGGCTTGTTTACGTGCGACCGCGTTCCCTCCTGCATGTCACATCCACTTCCCCTGAGCTTTCCACATTTTCCCGGCGTGGACACGGGCAAACTGCTGCTTGCACTCTGACTCCGAGCATGACAGCATCCGCTCACACTAACACACACACACACACACACACACGGACCACGTCTCTGCTCCATCCAGACATGTTGCACATAAATTGTGGTTGTGGGGAAAGAGACAACACAAACACTAGAAATAACAGGAGTGCAGAAAGATTCTTAATGGTGATTTTGTTTCTTTCAGAAGTCTCACATTGACAGTGCAGATGCATCATGGGTGACGGAGCAAAGTGAGCATGAAAGAGCCTACAACCTTCACGCACCTTCACCCAGAGCCCGGCTTCTCCTCGGCATGAAATGATTGTTTTACTACACTGTAAATAAAGCACAGCTGACTTCAACTAAAGTTGGTCTCTTTTTTTTTTTTTTTCTGCCCATGCGTTATGAGGGGGAATACCATTGCTTTAAATACTTTGTTAATACATAGGTACACATGGGAGTACTTACGCACTGGCCCAGATGGTGGACCCTCTAATTTGAAATCCAAGCGTGTAATTAAGAGACAAAAAAATTAAAAAGGAAAGCAGGAGGATTTGCTGCTTCGACATGAAACGCGGCGCAAATTACAGCGAGCAGGAGCGTGGGGGAAGGGGGGGGGTTATTAGATATTCCCACTAAAGCGGAATCGTCTCCCGGATCCGGGTCCGAATTTTAAAGTCCCGCAGAAAGACTGGAGATTAGTCTGGACCTTATGGCACATTAACTGCACTATGGCAGATGACTGAGCTGGTGTGAGTGTGTGTGTGTGTGTGTGTGTGTGTGTGTAAGGGGGAGACTGATCCCTGTGTGGTTTCAATGACACAACAGCCAGAGATGTGACGTAAACAACAGTAATAACACGGTGCAGATGAAAACATCACATGTTTTTTTTTTTAAACATAGGAGTTAAAGGTAACAAATTGAATTTGATATCGTGAATAAAGAAATAAAGGAATCATCTGACGCACAGGAGGGAAACAGACGCCGGCTGGTGGCGCAACATGCGCCGGGGAGTCCTGTGCGTAAAAGCCGCCGCTGTGCCTCGGCTCAGGTGGTTTCAGCCTCGAGCCTCGTCTGGCGTCGCTGTGTCGCAGGACTCTACAGGTCAACCAGGACTCTACAGGTCAACCAGGACTCTACAGGTCATCCAGGACTCTACAGGACAACCAGGACTCTACAGGACATACAGGACTCTACAGGACATCCAGGACTCTACAGGACATCCAGGACTCTACAGGATATACAGGACTCTACAGGACATCCAGGACTCTACAGGACATACAGGGCTCTACAGGACATCCAGGACTCTACAGGACATCCAGGACTCTACAGGACATACAGGACTCTACAGGACATACAGGGCTCTACAGGACATCCAGGACTCTACAGGACATCCAGGACTCTACAGGTCAACCAGGACTCTACAGGACATACAGGACTCTACAGGTCAACCAGGACTCTACAGGACATCCAGGACTCTACAGGACATCCAGGACTCTACAGGTCAACCAGGACTCTACAGGACATCCAGGACTCTACAGGACAACCAGGACTCTACAGGACACCCAGGACTCTACAGGACATACAGGACTCTACAGGTCAACCAGGACTCTACAGGACATCCAGGACTCTACAGGACATCCAGGACTCTACAGGTCAACCAGGACTCTACAGGTCAACCAGGACTCTACAGGACATCCACACCTCCCCACAGTGGTGGGACATGGACCACGGCGATGGAGCAACTCGGACCCGAGTCACCGCGAAGACCCACGACACGACACGGCACGAGAAAGCGCCGCAGTGACGCGAGGAAGCAACGCGCTCGCGCTGTGTGGAGTTGAAGGACGAGCGGACACATCCACACGGCCCGGGAGGAAAAGTTTTGTCTTACCGGTGTCGAAGTGACTCAAGGCGGCAGAGGAGATGAAGCCGGCGAGGAGGAGCGCGGAGGTGAGGGTCCGGGAGTCCATGGCGCGTGGACGGGGTCTGGAGTGGATCTCAGGTGAAGCGCAGTCCGACGCACGGATGCGCACAAGCGGCGCGGTGGCGCAGTGACTGGGGGTTGTGCGGGATCTGTGCGCGCGACGCGTTAAAAGTCCCCGAACTTCAAAACAGCTCCCACAGCCGCCACCACAACACTGACACTACAAAGACGGGACCAGATAGTAGACAGCGAGGGATCCTGTTTCCAGCCCATGTGACAGGAAATAGGGGCAATAGATTCAACCTGCAGCGCCGAGGAAGCAGAGAGAGGACAGGGAGGGAGGGGAGGAGGAGAGGGAGGGAAGGAGGGAAGGAGGGAGGGAGGGAGGACTCACTGGTGCAATGAACAGCAGGTTAAAGAAAAAGGATAAACTGTCTCCAAACAGCTGTTTTTGGAAGACTGAAAAAAAAACCATTTACCTACAGTTGTGAGTTAAAATGACAACAAGACAAAAACAAACAAACTTTGGAATAACACAACGATTCCAGAGGATAAAAACAAAACGACCATCATGCATTGATTATTATGGCCTTTATGGTAATATTCTAGGCCCATGGGACCAGAGCTGTCATAGTTTACGGCACACTATAAACATACTAAAGAGCAGCAGAGACGCACAATATAGTTTTTATGTTGGGTTGATAAAGTAATTGGGGGTCCATTAAGTTTGAAAACCCCTGGGCGATATCATACACAATACTCGACTGCAGACACTGGCAAGTCGAGGATCCCCAGCAATACATCACTTTAACAGCCAGGGGCCAGTGAAGGAGGAGGAGTTGCATATGATCCTGGAAGAGCAGTGGTTCCAGTACAGAGCCCTGTGGATTAATACTAGGCAGATGAAGATTGGGATTTAATTAAGGTTTGGATAAAGCAGGGGAAATTATTACACTTGTTATGTTTTTTTTTTCAAGAACTAGTTCAAATGTTGTTCCTGTTGCACGGACAGACAAAAATGGATTTGATGTTTTTCTCTGTTTCTTTTTTTTTGGTTTGTTTGTTTTTTTGAAGAAAATCAGTGGTAGGTGTAACGTAAAGTTAACTTGAGTTTATTATTCGACTGTTTTTTTCCTCATCCACGCAAACGTGAGTGATTTATCTTTCAAAATTGAGTTTTTGTTGACAAGAGTTGCCATATTCCTACAGGAAGTGTCTACTGAGAGGAAAATAAACAAACTAAAGTACAAAATCGTAAAGAATTAAAAATAATAACTTCCCACTTACGCGTCTCTGTAAAGACTTTCCTCATCTCGGTCACTGGATGGAAACAGGTGCTTGAAGTGAGCAGGCCCACTGACAGTGCCTCTTCCCTCCGTGCCATTTCAGTTTCAGTCATGCAACCCCATCTTCAGTGTGAAACAGCCCCCTCTTGTGTTCCGATTCAAGCGTCATGCAGCACTGAGCAGAGGGGTCCGAGCCAAAAGCAGCCAGTTAACCTAAAAATAGAGAATCCGGTATGATCTCACCGCTCTCAGAGAGGAAAGGCCCAACATTTATTTCGCCACAACCGACCTGGGTTGAGACGGGGTGCACTGGGAAAGCAATCAAGAGTCATCTAGCATGACGTGTGCCCTTTAGAGAAATGTAACTGTGGCCTTGAGATACTGGCGGCTGAGAGCTTCCCTTACACCAGAGGGAAAAACTGAGGAAGGGAATTATTATAGTTTATCAGTACTGACACTTTCCTATGGCTATGACTGAAATGTGCCACCTTTTCCAACTCGGCTTGTTTTCAGTCTGATGTACATGTACATATACTGTATATATATACTGTATATACCTGATATTCAATCCAATCTAGTTGATTAATTAGCAGATTTTTTATGTACTTAACCCTAACTAACCCTAACACTAACCCTAAACCTAACCCTAACCCTAACCCTAACCCTAACCCTAACCCTTGGGTATTTTATCAGTGGTGTTATTATGGGGTAATGTCATTGATAAAAATACAACAATTAAAGTTAGGTTTGTCTGACCCAAAAAACTATGAAATATTGATTTGATACAGTGGCCGAGAGAATTTTGGTCATTTTTGCTTAGAATTGATTGGTTTAAAATGTAAATCAGTGAAAAATTTCCAGTTTATTTATATAGTGTTATTGTTATTCAGTATGGTGTGTGTGTGTGTGTGTGTGTGTGTGTGTGTGTGTGTGTGTGTGTGTGTGTGTGTGTGTGTGTGTGTGTGTGTGTGTGTGTGTGCACTCATACAGTCATAATAGCTCAGAGTGAATGAAGACGACCGAGCCCATTTGAAAATGAACGTGAGCGAACGCCTTCCTCCTCTATGATGTCGTGCAGTTGTGGTTGCAAACCTTCTTTTGTCTTCATTCTCTCTCACTCTCTCTCTCTCTGCAAATGTATGTGTGTGTGTGATCACATGTTGGGCTTGTCTGTGCACGCCGCCCAGCCACATTCCTCGTGGTCTGCGGGAGTTATTGTAATTCGGTTCTAGTTTTGTTGCTCTCGCCAGATAAAACTTGGCACTTCCACATGTGGAAGGTAGACTTTGATGTGCGGGCATCGTGCCATTCGATCAGCTTGTTTTTCATTGGGTCACAACTAGCATCCGCAATTCCTCACCCAACCACGTACCATGGACATGTTTATCCCGGGAGACCCTCGCTGTGCCGCTGCGTCCTGCCCGTTGAGTCATGCAGGATGGAGGTCACGGTGAGGATCATCTCCGGCCACCCTGACTGTCCCGAGAATGGGACGTTACTGAATTTGAATGTGACCCAGATACTTTGAATTCAGAAATGTAAAAGCCGACTGGGACTGTGGCACGTCCTTGTTCGCTCTCCGGTAAACATGAACGCCCTGCTCGGAATCTTAATGCCACATTTCCCTCCTTTGTGGTCAAAACTCTGCCTTTTGTTCTTGGTATGTGAGAGAATGACTCATTGTACCGCGTTGGGATTTAAAGGTTGCAAATCTTTTCAAGCAAGGAAAATGCTGCTTCTTTTTTTTTCTTTTTTTTTTTTACATCCTTTCAATTCACCCTGGAAACAAAAATTCAAGTACGTCGTTATTTTCGTTTGTTTTGAGTGGTACTCCGCCCTGGAGATTGCTTTGGCGTCGAGAATAAATGAATAAATGCTTTAAACAATTGTTTACTTAATAGCTTGAGACTTTTGGATGGACAAAACGACAAATATGAATACATCACCTTTGGCTGGAGCCTCCGGGGAACATCTCATCTGCAGTTCCTTACAACTTTCTGCCAAAAAATAAATAAATATTAGAAAATAGTTTGCGAAACGAAAATAAAAACAAACGAGCAGCATGAAATGGGATTTTCTATATTAATAGTTGGGTGTGTAGAAATGCTAAGAGGCCAGCAGGAAGGATCAGGGATGAGAATTGAAAAACCCGAGCTCATAAAAAACAAGCTGGTGAAGAGATCCTTCAAACCAGGACGTTCCAGTGGGTACGCACCTCATTTCTGAGGCTAAATTTAGGGGATTGAGGAAATCTATCATCTCGGTTTTATTTGTTGTTGTTGTTTTTTTTAAACTGGGCTTGGCAGCAAGATGAACACGACAAGAAGAAGGATGATAGCTGTGTCTCCCCCCTTTGACATCGCTGCTGAGTCAGCGTTTGCTGTCAAAGCCCATTTCCCTCGCTGCTAATTTAACCTCTGCCATCGCACGGCTCATCAGATTAATTAAAAAGCAAAGACACTGGCGACACTGGCGGTGACGCACGGCTTCTGCCTCTGCACTGTGAGTCAACACCACTGTCTATTGTCTGGAGTCTGCGTGACCTCACACACAGATCACATGTCTATATGATCCACATCATTAGTGTCTGCATACACAACACAACGCACATTACAGTGTCACCCTCTGACCCCAGCAAAGCAAAGCACCGCTTGTCAAATGACTGCCTCTGGGTCTATCTGTACCAGTAAACACACACCCACCGCCCTCTAGCCCCGCCCACTAACCGTCTCTCAACTCCCATTACCCTAAACACAAACACACAACCACACACACACACACACACAAAGTACACACACCTGTGCAGGCCCCTGAGCTTACCTGCGTTCAAAGCCAAGATAAAAGATAAAATTAACATCCAGCCACCTGCACATAACCATCATACCCCCCCCCCCCCCCCCCCCCCCCCCCCCCCCCCCCCGTCATCCGCCGCCGTCTCTAATTAACTCCAGCAGGGTGAATTTTTTTCCCCTTTCCTTTAAAAAAGAGAGGGCCGAGGGAGTTGCTGCCATTGCTGCCATTCATCAATCATAGTTGTGTTAACGCTAATTAATTGTGAAGATCAGAGAACGATCGGGGAACCTGTGTGTGTGCTTCACCACCTTCACCCTAATGTGGGGCTTTGTTGTCTTGACTTTGTGGGTAAAATGGCTAAATCCTCCTCAGCACCACAAAAAAGCCACAGTCTGGCGCCGCTGCACTGCAACGTCCAGGTTTGTGGGGATCAATCTCCATTTAAATTGAAAAAAGAGCCGCTTATATTTTATATATGCTGGAACACAGAGGACCAACGCTGTGTTAGCTCGATTGGCTGGAATGGCACTTGCTATAGATATGAGATATCCACTTGGCGTTTGACTTGGAGCGTTGGCTGAGTGTGGTCGAAAACTGTCACTGCGCTGAATCAGACTCAATCCAAAGGCTCCTTTGAAGCAGAAACAGCTCGGAAGGGGTTGACTTTGCTTTGTGGGGCATATTGAGGCTGGGGACTGCAGTTTTTGCTTTTCTATATCAAATTGGACAGAGTTGCAAAAAAAAAAAAAAAGTTGGTAGGTTCCCTTTAGTTTCAAAGAACCGCAATCCGCCATATGCAAAGTGTAGACTGCTGATGAGAAACATACTTTGAGGATGCAAGCTTTGCTCCGGTTCCACTGTTTACACACGAGTTGAACATAAAGAAGATGAAAAGCGCCTTGACGTCATATTTCATGTCAGCAGATAAACACATTGCGGCCAAGTGAAAACAGAAACATGGGTCTTTAGTGTCAGATACATATATGTCATGACGTGATCCATGAACTCAGTCTCAGGCCACAGAGCGCGGGAACAAATGTGCGTCCGCAGGTTTTGGGTTTCAAACTATAAACAAGCTGATTTCGCCGCGCGGTCGCCGCGAACGCACCACGTTGTGCTGATGTTTGGCAGCTCTCCCGCTGCGGCTCAGGCCCCAATATGAAATCAAACCAGTCAGGGGAAACTGTGTCCTCCATGTTGTCGTCCAACACAAGATTCAATGAGCGTGACAAATTCTTTTTGCCTGCAAACGCAAACTGAAGTGAGACTAAAGGCAAAGACAGAGTTGAAAGAGTTCAGCCTGCGTTGGGAGAATTACATCCTGCGGTGAGTGTCACACTGTACAGACACATTTGTTCTCAATAAGTGAACTTAAGAAAGGTTTATGATAAAGTCTTACAAATGCAGACTAACACGTCTGCATATAAGCCATGACTACTAAGCTAAACTAAAAAAAAAAGTTTGTCAAGAATTGAGGAAATCTACTTTTTGTAGACATTTCCCAGTTTCTCCGGACATTTCCCAGTTGTCCGGAGAAAACAACGAATAGTTTTCATTCTCCAGTTTCACCCCTATTCCCCTTCGACTCCAGTCTGTATGATCAGATAAGCTAACCACTAGCGACATATTTACCATACGTACGAATGAGTGGTATCAAACCTCTCATTTCTCCAAATGTCTAAACTATCCCTTTAAAAGGTAATATGCTGAATCAACACTTTACACTGACTTCCATCAAAACTTGTTTTTTTTTCGAGCCGCTGACAAACCAATGTGAAATGTCAGGATGTAAACAAACTCCTCTAACTTTGAATACATTTGAATAGCAACGAGCTAACCTGTTGACGCAGGGGTCGCTGTGTGTTGTCAATTAGCAGCGGGGCTGGAGGGGGGGGGGCATGAATTCTGATGAGATCTTTGACCTTGCGGGTTTCGGACGCTGAGGAGAGAACAAGGGATGAGAACGCAATGGTGAGAATTCATAATAAGACTCAGAGAGGGGGAAAATACAAGGAGGCACTGCGATATGAAGGTATATGCACACACACACACACACACAAACGCTGACCGGCTGTGTCCGAAATCGCCCCCTAACCCCTACTCCCTACTCCCTACATAGGGGATATAAATGTAGTGCACTATATAGTGAGCTCAACAGAAAAATCTTTCGGACACTAGTCTCGGCGCCGGTAATTACGTCATCGCTGTCGCACAATTAAAACGTACCACATTATTGTCGTCTCACAAAATACTTGTTTGTTTACCACTGCATTTTTATTAAATTAGAGGCTTTTGATTACTTTCCTGTACTTTTTATTTTCGTATTTTGTTATATTTTATAATATTTATGTATATTTCCCTCCCGTCCGTCCGGTGAAATGTCAGGATGTAAACAAACTCCTCTAACTTTGAATACATTTGAATAGCAACGAGCTAACCTGTTGACGCAGGGGTCGCTGTGTGTTGTCAATTAGCAGCGGGGCTGGAGGGGGGGGGGCATGAATTCTGATGAGATCTTTGACCTTGCGGGTTTCGGACGCTGAGGAGAGAACAAGGGATGAAAACGCAATGGTGAGAATTCATAATAAGACTCAGAGAGGGGGAAAATACACACACACACACACACACACACACACACACACACACACCCCACACACACACACACAGATGAAGACTCAGACGGTAAACAAACGCTGACCCTCGGGCCTCTCAACTATTTTTGAAACACTCAGCGTTCAAGTCGGGAAAAAAGTAAGCAGACGTCAACATGTCAACTTTGTCAGCTCACACATGCATTTTAAAATGTAATAGGATATAAACACAACAAAAAAAAACAACAACAAAAACACAACACATGTGATCAAATGATCTTAATTAAGTCACCGCTGACAGAGTCGCCAACACAGAGGTACGGGCTGGTGTCAGCCGATACGGTTTCACTTGAGGGATGTGTACACTGTACGTGTGTGGCGCCTTTTGTGCGACAACCGATGGGGCTACAGACAAGTGTACACAAAGACGCACAAACAAACCCCCGAGATGAAACTGCGCGTACACAGAGCTGAGATGCAATTCCGGCTGTGTCCGAAATCGCCCCCTAACCCCTACTCCCTACTCCCTACATAGGGAAATAAATGTAGTGCACTATGTAGTGAGCTCAACAGAAAAATCTTTCGGACACT
>JAFBJQ010000907.1:504205-584307 GCA_016785345.1 Trinectes maculatus
TTTTTATTAAATTAGAGGCTTTTGATTACTTTCCTGTACTTTTTATTTTCGTATTTTGTTATATTTTATATTATTTATGTATATTTCCCTCCCGTCCGTCCGCCATTTTCACATCCGCGCAGCCCAGAGAATTTCTGGCAATGCATGATGGGATATGGGATAGTGACCATCGGATGTACACTACATTTCGCGGTGAATTGTGGGATACATTGAGTGCACTATATAGTGGACATGCTATGATACCTAAGCGTTCGGACACCACTACAAAATGGCGTGGTCACTATATAGTGCATTATATAGGGGTTAGGGGGCGATTTCGGACACAGCATCCCTCTTTATCGCAGCTGTGCATCGCTCGAGTGCCGCGGTTCCACGATAAGGAGGGAAAAAAGGGGGGAAAACACAAACCAAGCGTGGAGGAAAATGTGCCGTTTGAAGTTGTCTTTCTTCTTGGAACTAGCTCTTGGCGTAACGCAGCAAGTAAAGCAGATCATTAAGCGTAATGGTCGGGGGAGGATTGCAAAGCTTTATCGCTGATGGCAAGAACAAAGTTCCTGATGATCTCGGGGATTCTGGGGCTGGAGCTGAAGGGAATTCCCATGCCTGCTGGAATATTTCACTTTGAACGAGTTTGATCTGTGCTAACAGACAGGTGCTATCATAAATCTGCAGGCGAGCAATAACCGACGCGAGCTTATTTTGCTAAGACCTAAAGGTATATGGGGATCAAGTTACGCTTTGACAGATTATACATTTTAGTGACTGAAGGTTTTTCCCGATGGCATCGCTGTTGATGTCTGGCAGCGTCTTCATGACAACAAATTAGTGATTTGAAAATGGAAATCTGACATGTCGTACGAAATGATATTTCCTTTTTTGACTCGAGTACTGTGAAGACCACGTAATGAAGAACACATGGGATGGGACTGACGTAGACCGGGCCACGTTACAGGGTAATCAGGTGATGGTCAATATTTTGGTTATAAAGAGCAGTGAAAAGGCGTCACAGGGGGAAAGGAGTGGGAAATAAACAAGCAGGAGAGACACAAGTGCCACAATGCAAATCTTTATTTATGAAAACATTTGATCCGTGCATAAAAGCTTGGTTTTGGAAAAGGGTTTGCATTCCTCTGTTGAGAAATTAGAGAGGAACGTTGATTGAGGACTGTCGCCACGAAAACAATTTAAAGGATGAAAACGAGCCTTGAAAGTATTTCCCTTTAGGCAAATAAAGGGCAAATGCTAACAAATGGTTTATTTATCTTCTCCCGCCGCTCCTCTTTTGTCAGCGCCCTCCGCTGTTTTGCATTTGAATCGCTCCAAATCGGGAAATCGCTTCTACCCAGGCCTCATGTTTATGAAAACACAAGTTTCCAAGAGCCTACAGTGAATTTATATTTGGGACACGCTGTGCAGTGCATCTCACTCCTCTGGCAACGTGCCCCTCCGCAAGCTTTCCATGGAGGTTTGTCCCCCCACTTTCCACAGTGCTGACTGATTGATTTTCTCTGTAATGGCTTCCTGTGTTGGGCACGGTCCTGGGTGAACATCTGTAAGGGTGGATTAGGCATGCTGCGTCTGTGTCGCTCTGCTTTACTCATCTGTGGTGTAGTAAAGTGAGGTATCTGCCTTTTTCTGTGGCCTGGGAGGATGACGTGCTCCATTATAAAAAGAACTGACTCCAATGAAAAATGAGCTGTGGGTCCTAGCGGCTGCTGGTTGCTGAGTGGATTAGGGAGCCCTCGGAGGGACGAGGTTCGGCCTCTGATGTTGATGACTGAGAAGGGGAACACTGGTAGCTGGTCGGCGAGTGATAAAGTTATACTGGGCGTTAACGTCGCAAGACGTTTGTGTTTGCAGGGGTTTGAGTGGACATGCGGGGAGGCCAGCGCCTGCACGGCCAATGCCTCGAAATCAACAGTCACAGCAAATTAAAGCGTAAAATACAACTTATAAAGACCAATGAGGTGGAAATTACATCCACATGAGACACATAGATGAGAAAAAGCTAATTCCTTTCACTGTGATTTCATCGTAAATTATCTTATAGCCATACATATGGTATATATACACACACACAGCATCAGGCACAGCACGGTGATGAGGTATTAGGAGATGAAGGACAAAGCACACCTGCAAAGCTGAAGCTGACATGAAACAAAAAGTACCCCCAACACAAAGCCCTCATCCAGAAGCCACTTCAGAGGCCCGGCTTCATAATCCAGGGATGTGGAGCGGGACTGAGAAACGAGGGGGGAAAAAGTCCCACGTGAAGGCAACAGGTTTCCACAGAGCACATTAGCATTTGTGTGTTTGAATTTGAACTGAGCTAATTACGCCGGAGGTCGGGACGATAAGCGAACATAAACACTCGGGGGTTAAGAACAGGCCCCCGCAGAGATGAAAAACCTACTTTCATCCATACGCAATTAATCAGCATCTGACTCGGCAAACAGGCGCAGCAGCGCCTGGCTAAATCGCCTTTCTTGTACGACACATGAAAGCAGGGAGTTTGCACTCAGTCAGAAGATTATACGCCGAGTGAGTCAAATGGGAGCTGATGCCGTAGCGAGACCTCAGACTTGGAGGCTTAGCTGTCCTTTGTCAGAACGCTTTGAATTACTGGATAACAACACGAGTGCTTGGAAACAGATTATTGCTCATAAAGATCATTCAATTTGAAGCCCAACAAAGTCCCAACGGTCCCTGAGGTACCACCTCGCAGCAGAGGTCAGTGTGGAAGAGCTTGTCATGGATTAAGTTTTGTACAACAGCTGGTAAGGAAACAGTGTTCACAAAAAAAAACACAAAAAAAACTTCAAAGCCCTCCACTTCCAGCGCACCAGGTTATTTCAATTAAACTCCAACAAGAACCCTTCTTCTTCTCCTGATGGACCCCCACCTATCTCTCCCAGGAATCAGCCACACAGGGCCCTGTCATTCTGCTTCCTTTCACTCCCCCCAGGGTTTTGTTTTGGAAAAGGAGGAGTGAGTCAGGTTCAAAGAGGCGAAGACCGCCGGCGTAACACGAGATGACGATCTGTCCGAAGGGGCAGTCAGATGTGCCAGATGATGCACGCCTGCCGGCACCAAGCCGGGATGATTCTTTTAGAACAAGCACACACAGCAATAATCCGAAATTAAAAAACAAAGAAAAAAAAAAAAACATTGTTTCCTTCACTGATTTAAAAAAAAATAATTAATGTTTCATTCAGTTTCAAATTCAGCCGCGTGGCAATAAAGAGAAATCATGTGTTGATATGGTGCAGGGACGTGACCTCTATGTAGCATTTGCGTATTTTTGTTCTTTCCGCTCAGTCACTCAGCAAAACCCTTCGTTTGACTAAAGGCTGTGAACATACACAAAGCCTGCGTACGGGTTCAGTCCACCAACCATCGGGTTCGCTTCACAGCTGACGTGACTATGAAAACATCTGGTCGTCTTCTAGGCAGAACGGGAGACGGGAGTGTTGATTTTAATGACTGGACATTCAGCCGTGCAAAACTGTATTATATCGACAACTGTGGCATTTTCCACTTAATTCACCACCGTCAATCCTCATCCGATGCATCGTTTTATGGCAAACTCTTTAGTTTTTTCCAAACTAAACAAAAAACAGGTCAGGAGAAGAGATTTTTTCTAATTGACAGCACAACTGCATTTGTTTTTCAAAGGCTCGGCTCAATTATTTGTGTCTCTAGACCACACAGTCGAGGAGTTGTGGGGTGGAGTGACGCAATCCATTATCCGAAAGGACAGTGGTTTAGCAAGCCTGCACTTGGGTCAGCATCTGGTCCCGTTTCTCTTTTAGCTCTCTGAAAAAATCCAAATGGGAAAAAAGGTTCACTGAAAACAAGAATTCTATTCATTGAATTTCTCATCAAACACATTTTTTTCACACTCGTCTGCTTTTATTTATTTATTTATTTATTTATTTATTTTTACACATTTCCCTGAATCTAAGATGTTTGTCCTCACGTTCCCAAAAGGTGCACAGGGGAAGGAGCCATGCAGAGTGCATGTCCTGCTGCTCAGTGGAAACTGGATAAGAGCAGTAATGGGGAACAGTTGTTTATTTAAACCTGATGGCAGGAAAACTGATCCGGCCTCAAGGCAGGGATCAGAGTCGTCTGAATATCAGCCCATTACTGCTCCAATTAATAGACTTTCATTCACAGTGCCAGCAAAACAGAGACACAAACAGCAAAGGGCTGTTGTACTAAACCCTCCCTGTTATGGAAGGCAGGTTTCTGAACTGGTAATACACTAGCTGGTTTAAATCCATCCATCCATCCATCCATCCATCCATCCATCCATCCATCCATCCATCCATCCATCCAAGAGATCATGTGCTTACTTAATTTTACTTTGTGCTGCTTTTCAGTTTTCGTCAGTTAATTCTGAACCCATAGCCATGTTCAGACAACCCCCCCCCACCCCCATTACCCACCCACAACCTTTATGATGTGTCATATTGCAGGTGAGGTAGACAGGACGGTACACACAAACATCGACCCACATCTTGTGGTGTAATGGCTTTCTTGCTGCTGTGCTGAGCTGCGGGTAGGCCTGTTGAGACCTGCAGAG
Source organism: Trinectes maculatus (assembly GCA_016785345.1). Taxonomy (NCBI): domain Eukaryota; kingdom Metazoa; phylum Chordata; class Actinopteri; order Pleuronectiformes; family Achiridae; genus Trinectes; species Trinectes maculatus. Next base: position 508,794 of record JAFBJQ010000907.1, read on the forward strand.
TAACCCTAGATGTGGAAAGCACCCCCGCAAGTCTGAGTCTGAACCACAGGGAACGGGGGCACGGGAGGCCTACAACTATTCTCCTGTAACGTGCACGCACTCTCTCTCATGCACAAACACGCACACGCACACACACGAGTGGCACAGCTTTACTCCAGACGTGCAACCCAGACACCCACCACTTCCATCCTGCTGTGCTTCTGATATCGAGGAGGAATCACTGTCTGCACATGTTGGTGGGAGAGACTGAATATGAATGGATACGAGTGTGTGTGTGTGTGTGTGTGTGTGTGTGTGTGTGTTCATGCCTGTGGATGAGACTGCTTACTCTAATAGCGAGTCAGAGTTAATTTCACGCATCTATGCTACTGTTTGTCATGTTTCCTATATTATCCTGTGTATCGGCATGTAGCGTCCGTGACATCACCCTCCTCACATCTGCACATGTCATGACACTCTCCCTCAGGAGCAGGTGTGCTCACTCTTTGCCCTTTTCACTTAAAAACACAACACTGCAGTTTCATCACCTGCCCGCCCCGAGTGCTGCTAGAAGCTGAAGGTGACTCTTAACTCCTGACATTCATCTTTTTTTTCCCTGGCCCCAGCTGGAGTTATGGGAGGGAGCCCAACAAAGTCTATGAAGCCATAAAATAGGCCTTTAATTTGCCTGTATACCCCGAGGAGCTGGTACTTTTGTAAGCCTCTTGTTTCTGTGGACTGCAATCATGAGTGTGATCCCACAGGGTATACAGGTTTCTTTGGTTTGCTCAGATCAGACAGAGAAATTATGAGTAACAGATAGGGGGTTGGGACATCTTGAATATCAAACAGGGGTGGTGGGATTCATTGCTTTTGTGCGTTTTTGTTGGCGCAGCACAAAGGTTTTTGTCTTGCGAGGAAATGGGAGGGGAAGAAGACCAGTTTTCACAACACAAAAACAAGTGCCTCCTATTTTCGACACATATTCCATATACGCAAATGTGAGATGAAAAATATATGGGCAGCTATGGCTTATAGCTACAGGCAGATTTCAGAAAACCCAGACAATTTACATATCAAAGCCTGCGGTTCAAATGGAAATGACGGGCTGTGACTTTACTTAAGGATTTGAGTAACAATGACGATGAAAATTATCAAAAGCCTGTACGCAAATTTCCTACAGGAACGACTGGATAGTCATTATTGCAAGTTAAAACACAACCCTGTGTTGATGGCTTAAAGGTCAAATAGGTCACAAGACTAGAGACTCTGTCGATTTTTTTTTTAACCACTTCAAATTTTATAATGGATCTGTATGTTCAGAGCCATGGTGATGACAACCCAGGCAGTCAAACTGCCATCCTGGAAACTTTTGTGGAAAAATGTAAACAACCCGTCTTTTCACTCTGAGTGAAAATATCCCAATTTTCCCACTACATAGACAACTACATTATATCAAAGCTGAAGTAAATTTGTCTTTGCTCATGGATTATAACAGTCTGTATCACTTAGTTACTATAAACTGCTACTTTCAGGCAGTAGCAGTGTTATTGATGGGTTAGGTTTATAATCCGTTGTGTATCTGGGGATTAGAGCGCTTTGTCTGGGCCGGACCTCGGTCTCTTGTATAATAAAGCATGAACATTGCTGCACAGCTTTTCATACAATTACAACAACATTGCTAGTACTAAGATGTGATTAATACGTTTCTGTTGATATCTGTTTATATCTTTTGTTATGATTGTTATAAAAACGAACCATCTTCTGTCAGCAGACGAATAAATAATTGATGAAGGCGCATTATAGAATTTCTCCAGGGATTTTCTAGTTGCGCTTGATGCAGACTCACCTACTACACCTAATTCACCCGCCTACAACACCTACTGCTCATTCACATGAGGTGCTCAGTTGCTGTTACAGTGAAGCAGTCACGTGAGTCACTATGCATGCAATACCAAAAATCATTTGTCAAAAATGTGTTTACAAAACAAGACAAGGCTAATTTTTCATGGGACATATGAGCCACAGTGAGGTGTTTGATGAATAGCTGCAGGCAACAGGCTGGACTGCTTCAACTTCTCCGCAAGGAAACGAGCGTCTTTACTGTGGAAAACGACTTGAGCAGTATGCAGCATGAAATCTGATTATGGCTTTTATGTAAACAGGGTTTTCACTGACGGATGTCTTTCCTCATAACATCCGAGTTTGTTTACCTGTACTGTAAAAAGATGTACCAGTTGCTTCTCTACTGTATCTCTGACAAAGTAGCTGCACAAGAAAAGTTCACTCTTGTTGTTGCCACAGTCACCAAATCAACCCAGACTGAAATCTGAAGGATTATGACTTTAGCTAAACTATAATAATATGCAGTGTAATGGTAAAATATTCGTATTTATGCTACATCTTAATTTAATCAGGGAGGAGTAATCAATCTTTGAGTTAAATCCTGTGTAACCCACCTGTCTTGTTTCCTGTTGTGACGTGTGATCATTACTCCCATTGTCACCAGTGCCGAGATGGAACCAACAGCGCCCAGTACAAACCCTATGTTATTTTCTGTAAAAAATGACAGACAAAAACACACAGTGAACAATCCATACTCTACACGCCACTAAACAGACCTGCACTGATGAAACAGTGACGCTCATGGGGGCAACACTTCAGGCCGTTATATGTCTAGTGAGAAGGGATTAACACATCAGGGAGTGGACTGACTACATCCGAAAATGACTGAATGGAAAAAGTAGTTTTCCATAAAACAAAGATGGTAGTGGTATATCACACTCACTCACTCATCTGTACTTGTGTTCCAGGGAATGAGAGTGTTTTCTTCTTATTATTATTCCTGTCAATGTTTTACAAACTCAAAGTGAAACATTTTGGAAATATTTACTTCTTCTAAACTTGTCATCCAATCATTTTTACCAGTCTTAATCTCATAAAAAAAGTGCAAACAGATGACTGTTTTCATAACCCCATCACACCCATACACCCCTGAGCTACACTCACATCCCAAACAGCGTTTCTTCAGCGAGATGAGGGTTTGTTTTGTTCTGTTTTTTTTTTTTGCCAGAGCTGATCTTATCATCTTAAAATAATTCTGTTGACTTTTCGCTCCCTAGTTACAGCGCGTCTCTGTATGAAGCTACTGTTGTCATCTGATATGTGTATCTCACTCTGTCTGACTTAAGGTGACGGGTGGAAGTATTCTCGGTATTTAAACCACGCGTCAAATGGCAAACATCAAATGTTTCGTGTACAAAACGTAACAAGCACACAGGTGCGTTAGACATACTGCGAAACACAAAGTCTGCAGGAGCCCAACAAAAACATTTCTTCACACTATAAAGCTGCATTCTGACTCGATCATGGGATAGTGATTCATACCCACACTTTGAGGTCAGGTGGGTGTCTGTGTCTATGCATTCAAATGTGCGTGTTTATGTCTAACTGTAGTTCATCTGTAGATCATGGATGTTTTCATCAAACATGCAAAAAAAAAAAAACATTCTTTAAGTTCCCATTTCTTATATACACGAATCTCGTCAATTAAAGGTGTTGACAGATATTTCAGTCCGCCACAGCGCTAACAGATAAACCTAAGTACCCTTAATTTAATTTGATTGATTTTAAACTACTGTAGATGTTACAATGATGTATATTTTTTTCAAACAGCATAAAAGTGTCTTTGCATACGACTGGAGAGGCAACACTGTGGAGCTACAACAATTTATCACTTACTTTTTCCATTGCACACTATTTTATTTGTTTTGGTTGGGACTACAGTACAAATACAGCATGTTATATGTGTTTACCAGATAAAATTAGACCATTGTTAAGATAATAATAACCATGTCATGTGTTTTAGTGATATGCATCTGATATTCAACTTAAGAAGATGCTTGTAAAGACTTATTTTCCTATAATTCTTGTTGCTCAAGTCCTTGCTCCTACTTTGATCCATACCCCACCCTCACCTCCAGCAACCTCATCTTTCTGGCAGAGTTCATTAATGTTTATCATCGCAATACACCGCACCCACGTCTGAAGTTGAATGCAATTAAAAAGCTTATTGACAAGTACGGCAGCAGGTTATGATCCATGTCATTTGCAGGTGGGGCGTCTAGTGAAGGGCGACATTCATACAAAGATCCACTTTTGATTGAAGGGACTTGCTTGTCACCTCTGCTGACAGACAACAACTCAACAACAGTGACTCAGAGAAGAAGTCAAACTGGATATGATGGGCGTTTGTTTTTCACAACCTTGCAGTTCATTTTGACTATGACAACAATGCTCTGGTGGGTCAGGCCACACGTGCTGCAGTAATTCGTATGAGGGGAGAAAAGATCTTTCAAGGCATTACTTACTAGGGCCATATTTAGTATTGTTTACATGGCTAGAGGTCACATTCGACTGGCGGAGACAACAGCTCATGCAACACCTGCCATTAAGCACCTCGGGTCACGTTGACAGTTGTTAGCTCTGATCTGCCTAACGAGGGTGTCAGAGCAAGTGTGATCACTGTAAAATCGCTAAAAAGGTTCAACATTGTGTGTGTGTGTCTGTGTGTGCCTAAAATATACATGGGTACAGCTACAGAAACTCGTTTGTGTGGGAAGCTGTTGCTCATTTCATAATAGGCTCCGTAAATTACTGCAAATAGGTTTTCATTGTTTGCTTTGCAGTCATGATCTATGCAAAACATTCTACATTCTATTCTTAGAATTCTATTCTTATGTCTATGTACACTGCCCTGAGGAACAAATTTCATTTGCGTGTGTATGCATGGAAATGACAATAAAAACCTTGAAACCTTAACAAATAAAAGGTAGACGACAGTGAATGCATCACAGAGCATGTGATGATTATAGGGTTATAGTATTTTGTATAACAAAGCAGAGGTATTCAAAATTTAAAAAATTGCGTGGCTTGATAGAAAACATTTCTAAAAAGCTCTACTCTGCATAATCAAGTTATAAATCTAATATGTTTGTTTAATGAAAGCATCAGGATTGATTGTGTCCAGCTGTGACCCAGCTAGTTGATACATTAGGCCTCCAGATCTGACATATGAAGTCTATTCATCCATGATTACTATCAGGGAGAAGTCTCTGTTTGGAGATCTAACAAGGAAAAAATAACAAGGACTGTGGTGATGTCATGAATGGACAAAAATGGACGTGGAACACAAGTCATTTGTCCGACATCAATAATATGATGTTGGACTAAGTCATCAATGAGTGAAATGAGGCATCTACCTGATTCTGTGTTTTCCGTGGGAAATACTGCCACCCTATGGAAAGAGCCAGTGACTACATTTGGGAGTTTACAGTTGGGGTGATGAATGAAACCATTACAGAGAAAGCAGGTGGTTCCAATTTACAAACGCAGAGCCACGCCAAGCCTACCCACCAGCCAAAGGTTCAGAAGTTTATAGCTTTGTAGCTAATGGGTTGCATGAACAGCCGAGAGCCCCGTCTATCTCTGTTTCAGAACAGATGAAAAGAGGATTTTTGAAAGTCCCTTTTCAGTTTCCGCAGGAGGACGCAGAATCATACTGAATATGAAGAAAGTTAGTTTATTTATGTGGTAGCTTTCTACAGTAGTCATGGTAAACTGTTTTATTATATTATATATGAAATATTAATTATCATTTGAATCCAGCCCTTTGTTTTATATACAGTATAACTCGGGTTGAACAGATTTTTGAAATTGGACAATCACAATGAAACTTTTTTTTTTGCAAAACTGTTCATTGTTGCCACCAGCAGGGACGAAAATGAAAACAAATGAATAAATCCTTTTCACAGAATCCATGCGTGTTATGTACTTGTTTGCTCTGTGGGTGTGATTACTGAGAAGATAACTCACGAATGCAGCACTTTTCTGCAGCCAACTCTGACCTCAAAGTATCAGTTAACGTGCCGCAAAGAAAAGGATTTCCTGGTATTGTTTACAGGACAGGGACAATATTTATAATAGATTGCAGATATGTATTCAAAATACTGCAGTTTTTTTTTCACAAATAATTTGATGAATACTGAAACCGACCTGTTATACAGTAGGGCTGCTCTCCTGTCCAGGTCCCATCATCCATACAGGTGCGCTGTGCTGAACCGTACAGTATGTAGCCTTCATCGCAGGAGAAGCTCACAGTGTTGCACTTTAGGTAATGTGTCCCGTTCTTCTTCCCATTCCTGGGTGTGGGGAGCCAACCACAAGACACCACTAAGGAACAATAATACATGATAGATCAATATTAGAGCCACTGTTGTTTTAAAGTACTGCTCTTCAACTGTTTGTGAGAGATATGCAGATATATAATATTTCAAAACGAATGCCTTCACCTCAAAGGGGCTTTTTTTTAAGGTAATATGTGATTCCTGACCGTTCTAGCCAGTTTACTGGACAAAGTAGACACAACAATAGACCCAAGTAGACATTAAACGATTGGGTGAGATCAATCTTATTTTACATGGTACCTGGCTGCAGGGCTTCCGTCAGGGTCTGAAAGTTTTGGTAGGCCCTGAGCGTGGCCTTTCCGAGTGCAAGGCTATGAGTGACCAAGGTATCATATTTGCAGAATTGTGCCCCTTCCCCAGAGCACACCGTCAACATATCTGTCACCAGAGGGTCACCAGGTGTCTCCGGGAGAACGAAGGCAGGTACAAAAGCAGAATCATGGCTCGGTGGGATACTATAAGTGTCCACAAGGTACTTTGAGTCATATGTGAAAAGGGAGGACTTCTTCGAAATATTCCCTGTGGATAAAGGTAAGACAGCACAAATTAAGATACAATCATTTTGTACTTTTGGTTACAACATTAAATTTCATGACACATGAGACATTAAAAATATACATAATCACAAGCGAAAACAAACACACTGCAAGAGTACTTCATAACTTTTACTAGGTTTTACTTAGTAAAGGATAAACAAACCACATGTGGGAATGAATGATAAAAGAGCGGGTAAGAACAGAGACGAACTAATAGCCATTTTTATCAGCACCAGTAAATAAACGCGTAAACAAGCTTAAATAGAGTGTTCGCTACAGATACACCAGACTGCTTGTGAGCTGCATTCATGTTTTTAAGTACATTATTATATATGCATGCGGTCTGGCCCTGATTGTGCTCTGAAGATGTTGTTTCAGTCAGACTTTATGGTCACGACCGCTGATATTTCTCTGTAATCTATTAAAGCTAACTCTAAACATGTGCTTTGTTTTCTTCCTGTACATTCTTGAAACATCTGTGAAAGTTTCAGCACAGTGTGGCTCAAATGCGGTAATAATGTGTAATGACAAAACAATGGTCCTATTAGCAAATCACTGAAACCTTAATCAAATCATGTTCTCATAAACACGCAACATATTCTCTGCACAAAACTGAAAGCTGACACTTGTTTAGGGTTAGAATTATTGACGCTTTAAAGCGAAAACTGTTAATGTCAGCACTGATTGTCGGCTAACTGATTTTTTTTTTCAAAAACACAAAGGTTCAAATGTCTTCCACACTCACAGCCGGCTCCAAAGGTGAAGATTCCCTCCGGCGTGGTGTTGTTCGAGGAGATGACCTCTCCTCGTTGGGTCAATAGGTCATCTGATGGGTCATTGTTCATCCCACCAAGGAGACCCTGAGTGTGGTTCACAAAGTCTGGTGGCAGTAGAATAGTCGCGTCCATCATTCCCTCCTGCAGACGAACCTCCACTCCAACACCAGAGTTCAACATTAATGTTACATTCTGAAGACTGGGGACAAACACAAATACTCCTAGAAAGAGAAGATTTTGTTTAAAAATGTTACGAAAGATTAACATTAAATACTTGACGTGCAACATAATTCATTTAAGGCTGCCAAGGGCAGAATGTACATTCAAAGCATCCTTTTCCTGCTGCCAGAGAACTGCAGTGAGTGTGTAGAATATCTCACCGTTTAAGTCCATCCATCTCTGCTCTGTGAAAGGCAGGACCTTTTGGTTCCTCAGCACCTGAAGGTGGCCTTCTGCTAAACGCACCTCCATAACATCAGAGGTCTTCTCCTTCATAGCCACAGATGTCAGCCGTGTTGCTTTGGCTAAGGGACCTTGTTGATAATTACATATCACATTGTTATAGATACACTGAGTAACAGCTGTTTTGAAATGAATGATGGTTTTTATCCCTGCTTAAATCTGGGCAAAATCAAATGTCCACATGTTTTGCCTCACTGATGTAATAATAAAAATATTAATTACATTTGTCTAACCGATGATGCTAACATCTGCTTTTACTCTCCACATCTGATCCTGAGAGATACTCAGTAAAAAGAAAATGGACCCAAGGATGCTGGTTACAGGGACATAACGTCACTCTGTGTAGAAGACTAGAAGGAAGCCCTTAAATGCTCCTTGGTTTCAAAGAGTACAGTACAAGCGTAAAGAGACCAACACAATTCAGTAAAAATTATCAAGTTCAATACCATGCCTATAAACAAACCAGCAGCAGGTAATCGACATTGTGCCTAAAAAATAAAAATAAAAATCCAAACCATAAAATCATATCTCTTTCGATAAGTCTGAAAAAAAAGCTTGGATGAAAAGCTGAAATGTACAATGTTGCCATGGGGATGAAAGAGGCAACAGACAGAAGAGGGAATAAAGGATTTAAATAAATGTGGACATACTGTTCTGAAGTTTCACCCGCTCTGTTCTGGCTTGAATGATCAGCCCTCTCTCGGGCGAAGACACAAGGCTGTACTCTCCTTTGCCATTGAATGTGTAGCTGAGGCCGTCAAACGTAATGAAATGAGGATCACCGAAGATGACACCTGCGGACCACCGCAGAAGAAAGCTCTGATGCATTTATATGAAATTGTCAAATATAGACACACAACGTCTTCATTTCCCAAAACACGTTAGTAGCAGAAGGTTAACTGTATAATCTTATATATTTCCACATCATAATACTCAGCTGCAGACTGTAATTAATTTACTTCTACCAGATTTTTTTGCATTTACCTACTGCTCTGATGTATATTTGCATAGTAGATAAATACAGATAAACGCAGACAAACATCAGTCTATCTTACTGAATGGGGACATTTATTACTAATATGGTTTGTTACTGTTCTAGATTCTAACTTTTTCATCATCTTGTGGGTCTTTAAACATCATTGTTTAAGAAAGCTGTGATGTTTTTTATGTCGACAGCAGTGTATCATTACACTTAACTTGACATAAATTTGTTCTCACCAGCTTTTGGTGGCTTGTAGTTGCGACAGCCACTAGAAGGTCGTTGGTTAAAGTAGACGTGGCAGTTGTCTGACCAAAGGCAGCAGTAGTAGAAACTCATGACATCATAAAGCCAGTGGGAGTACCCCGGCACCCTTGGTGGCTCCCTATACGGAGGTGAACCCCAGTCGTGAGCCCTGTCTGGAGTGCTGCCACCTACTGAATCTCCTGTCAGCACCAGAGACCCTGTGCTGTCATAGCAACACTGCTGCCCTGATCCCTGTGTAGGACTGGAGATAGAAGAAGAACTCAAGTTAAAGTGAAAACAATTGCTGAAGAACTGGGTCTTTCCTCTTGTCACTCCTACCTGGCCTGGATTGCTCTGACGCAGTGGACACTGCCTGGGTGATAAGTGCACACACTGCCCCTTTCAATGTCACAACTATAGTCAGTCTGAAGCAACAAATTGAAAACGACTATGAGTAGTTCTTTGATCAAAAAAATAAAATGACAAAATAATAGTTAGGTGATAATGAGGTGGGCGTACTCACATGAAACCTGCCTGTGTCTGCTCGAGCCTGTGCCAGAGTGCATGGACAGTCAATGAGTTCGTCGACGAAGCCGGGCAGTTCCTTTTCCAGGACATCCCATTGCAGACACTTGTCCTCGGCCCAAAGAGCCGAGTCGTCTCTGAAAGCCTGCTCTAAGTGCCAGGCTAGGACGTGACCTCTGCTCCAGACTGCATGTACATCTCTGCATAGAAGAAAAATGTACCGTTCAAAGTTACTTTCAACTTCAAATGTCCTTCAGAAGTTCCCACATCCAGAAATGTTACAGTGTACAGCGAGATACAGCGTAAAATTTAAAGGATAACTCATATGTATTATAGATACCTTGCTCCATCTGAATTAGAACTTGCAGTTATGCGGATATTCCCGAGCTCCCAGTGAAAGTAGTCCTTTGAAGACTCGGGGATGAAGCTGAAAGCACCACTGTTGACCACGTCCCTACCAAGAGAGTAGAGGTAGCTCAGCTCAGCCTGCACAGAGGATGAGCCATTCATCCCTGCCTCTGTGCTCCTGGTGACCTCTCTATAACCCCACAACTCTATGTTGACCTTATTTGCTCTGATCAAAGAGCCGTTCCACGTCATCCTGAGAGACCCTGCTATGTTTGGTGTGCCGTAGTAATGCCACTGAGTTGCATTCACCAGGGTGACTTCAAAAGCTGGGACTGCTTTACTGGGATGGACTAACAATGAAAAACGAAAATGTTAAGGCGGTGCATTCTGACAGCATCACGACAAATGACAAATTCAGTGACGGACACACACATTTTGACGTTTCAGCCACTTACCTGACAAGTACTCTCCAGATCTGTCAAAATGAACTCCATCTACTGAGACGTCAAACGGTATCCAGCCCGTCTCATACAATAAAGGAGAGATACAGTGGGCATGACCCTCAGTGTCGACAAACCCCTCTCGCTCAATCTCACTTTTGAACCTGCAACAGAGAGACAAGGCTGAATTTACGTTTCCTGTTTACACACATCAAGGAAAAAAAAGTATTAGAAATACATGTCAAGACAATTAAGAACAACCCTAATAATAATATTATTAATATTCCACAAACACAAACCTGCAGATTATGCGGCCACTAGGCTGAAGGTCCAAACCGAGGATCCTGAGAGCTCTTCCACCCAGCATGGAGCTGGAGTGAGGCGTCACCTGGAAACAGGACTGGTTGTAATCTGCACAGCAGTTCAGCAGAGACACACAGGTTGTGTGGCAGGAGCATTCCTCCTGTATGTCTCCACACTTCCTCCTGCATGTTTGACCTCAGGAAGAATACAATAACAAATGGATTACAAAAGAAACCCAAACATTAAATAATAAAGTAATAACACATTCAGTTGTGATACTAACAACTTTTAAGAATGATTCCCCTGTGCAAACATTCCTGACAAGCTAATGTGTGCAGAAACTTTGACTCTGCAGTTTATCCAGCTTCAGTTTTCAGTCTCATAAATGACTTACCAGCTCCCTGAGAAGAAATAATAAGAATAATTCCACAGAGAAAAATGTTCGCCTTTGTGTTTCTCTTGAAACAAACACACAGTCCGTACGCGGCCATGACTGTGCACGTGCGTACAAACGTTAGCATGTCAAAGGTCGTTTTAATATCAAACCAAACATATCAACATTTCCAATGTCCGTCACCAAGTTATTAATTAACAGACGTAATTTCGACATTATGTCGGTATGTTTTGTAAAAATACTGTTCTACGTATATTTTTATATATACTCTTAACATTTTATAAACTATCATTAATGACTATGTTGTTGTTTGCCAACGTTATTTGGCAAACATTTATATTCAGGCGTCCAAGTTTACTGACGTTCAAATAACAAATTCTCGCGAGATCTTTGCTCAGACGTGACCTTTCGGCGCATGCGCAGTTAGTGCTATTTCCCAACCTGCAATGAATGAGGGATGAGCAAGGTTTCAATTAAATTCATTCTGTTTTGTTTAGAATCGATCGGCACATCGTCTGTGGAAAGTTCACAGCGACACGAACTATAATGGACGAAGAGTAAGAGGAAAAACTTACATTTTCCCCTGTGAAGTAGTAGTAGTAGTAGCAAACAAGCTAGCTTAGCTTAGCTTAGCCTCTGGCTCACACAGCTGCACCAATAGCTGCTAAAAACAAAGGATATTAGACTCACAACAGGGGGAAATGTACTTTCTCTACACAATTATCGCGTCTTTAGTTGCTTTTTTCATTTTGAAATGGATGAAAAAGAGAAGGTATTGCACCGACCTGAAAAGACTTGATGGGAAAACAGTCCTCATCACAGGTAAACAAACAAACTCTTCGTGTGTTTAGCCAAACTAGCATCGTTTGTTAGTGGGATTTACTGTGCAAATGAATGTGATTTGAAGCATTTAACTCGAATGTCATCCTCGTACTGTTACAACCCTCAGATTGACAATAATATACACGTTGTTTTTCCTCCGCAGGTGGGAACTCTGGCATTGGTAAGGAAACAGCTGTCGCGTTGGCTATGAGGGGCGCCCGTGTCGTCATTGCCTGCAGAGACCCGGATAAGGCCCAGAAGGCTGTGAGGGAAATCAAGTTCAAGAGTCACAGTCTTAATGTTGATCACATGGAGCTGGATCTGGCCAACCTGCGCTCTGTGCGGGACTTCTGCAAGCTCTTCCTCCAGAGGGAGAAGAGGCTTGACATCCTGATCAACAATGCAGGTAATTGCATGGGCGACACGGTCTAAATCAAGTCAAAGTAAAAGGAAGTTAGTATTAATCATGATTATGGCTAAATTGACTATATTTAGCTCGGTGTTAGGCGTATATTTATAATAGCATTAGACTGAACTTAATGCAGATATGTCAGTCTCCACTAATATCTTTGTCAATCAGTAAAAAGATCTTTAGTGCAGTAATTTTATTTTATGGTACCTTTTTCGATCCTCTCTTGTTTTGCTTCTGTAGGCATGCCTGGTGTCCTTGACTGGACAGATGACGGCTTCAGCATGTGTTTTGGTGTCAACCACTTGGGCCACTTCCTCCTCACCAATCTTCTTCTGCCTCGTCTGAAAGAATGTTCCCCCAGCCGGGTGGTCACCCTCACATGCTCCAACTACAAATACCAGAAACTGGACTTTCAGGATCTCAATTACAACCTACTGCCCCTTTTCACCTACTCCCGTAGCAAGCTGGCCAACATCTACTTCAGTCAGGAGCTGGCTCGAATTATGGAAGGGAAAGATGTGACCTCCTATGCCGTGCACCCAGGTAAGAGGTTCTGTTTTTTAATAAAAACTAACATGATGTGTTTGTTTTTAATTCTGACATTTATCCTGATAACTCTGCTCTCATTTGTTGTTCCAGGTTTTGTCCAGAGTGGTTGGACGTACCACTACTCTATTCTGTTCCGGATGCTGATGCAGGTGGTCATGTGGATGTTTTTTGTGCCATGTGAGATTGGAGCGCAGACCGTCATCTACTGTGCTGTGTCAGATGAAGCTGCCAAATACAATGGAGGTTACTTCGTAGACTGCAGACCCGCAACTCTGCGTCCGTTCGCTAGAGATGCTGGTGTGGCAAAAAAATTGTGGGAGGCCAGTGAGAGACTGGTGAAACCGGTCTGATGATAGATGGGGTTTTTTTTTGTATTTATTTAATTTATGCTCATGATTTTTTTATTACATATTTGTGATTTTAAAAATATTGTTGTATATAATGCTTGTATACAATAAAGATTTATTGTTCCTTCAGGTTTCTTTTAGTTTCTGATACAATGAGATGCTGATACAGTTTGTACTGTACAATCTCTACAAACAATAAATTAAAATCTGGGGGCAGAAACTGGGTGAATCCCAAATCTGTTAAATGGAAATTCATACTTTGGCACTGATGGCTGAAAACTCTTCCTCTTGAAAGTTTCCTTATATGTGTTTAGGGATCCTGTATCTCTGATACATAATTCACTTTTACATGTGTTTAACACAGAGACATTCATTTTTCTATTTAAATTGTCATTTTATTGATAACACCTTAACACATTTTCTTGAAGTTAGAGAAACACGTGTAGCACGTAAGAGAACAGAGCAATAATCTGAAGAATCAGCGAACTAGAGGATTAATATTATTATACAGATGAAACCCAAACTGACAAAAAAAAAGACAAATGGAAAATAGAAAGAGCCAGCTGAAAAGAAATTACCGAAAAAAAAGGTTTCAAAACAGAGGGGTTGGGGGAAAAAGAGTGAAAGACACCCAACAAACAAAAGGGCCAACTCAGTGTTGTCAGTGCAACTTAGTCACTGGCTGGAGAAAGAAGCAACCTCAAAAACTCTTATTCTACTTTATAGGTAGATCAGCAGAATTAATTTTTCGTGATACACAATCACGATGTATCAGTGGTACCATTTTAGTTATGGTTGTGTAGCCCTGATCAATAATAACAATGGAAGCTTGTTGTTAGTGCTCAACTGTCCCCAGTAGGATAGTCTGTTAGATCACAACTAGTATACACTTATTGTGCACCTACATGTTTGTGCTTTACTTTGTGTGCCTGAGCCCTCTACTGGAGCTTGACATGCAGTGCAGCTCCAGTCTATGATTTACATCCGCTCCCTGTATTCTCCCAGCTTTGAACAAAAGGCAGCCGTCCTGCACTGACAACACAGAGCCCCACAGAAGAGCATGCAAAACAATCTTCTTCATTGTCAACATCATCATAGTCATTCTTAGTGCCACAGTCATCAATATAATATTCTCCATCATCATAATCATCTTCATTATATCATCTCGAGACAAAAATAGTTATATGCACTTAAAAAGCTGAGAAAATAGATAGAGAAAGGTCGAGTACACCAGCATTCAGTAGAAAATATGAAACCAAATAAAACGGAAAACACAACGACCAAAAAGTGTCCTGTTGACTGTCATGCAAAGAAAATGCCAGCTACCTCGCTATGAGTTGCAGTTGTTGTACTCTGTACTCCCTCATTTTAAATAAGTGACTCTTATCTTTGACTGATGTTCAAGGCCAGTAAACACGCGTAAGAACAGAAGAACAACACATCTGTACTGTGCATGCTGCTATTTCGTTTTCGTTTTGGAGGACGGTGGGGGTCATGTCTGTTTCGCATGATCACGCATGAATGCCTTCAGGTGACCTTTGACCTCATATCAGGGTTTACCAGACAGAAACACTGTTACTTGGATATGAGTATTAAACAACAACTCAGTGGTTTACCTTGAAAAATGTCATCTCTTTGAAAAAGGTCAAAGAAGCCTTTAGAGGGAAAGTTCACACAAAATCCAGTCCTGTATTCTAATTATTGACTAATACATGTACGACTATGGCAAAGAAGAAATGTGACATGGAAAAAAGACACCATAAAATGGCAAAAACAACATCAAAGCGACTGTAAATCTGAGGTTGCCGAGGAAAAAATAGAAGAGCAAAAGAAATTCATACCATGTTGGTCATTACAGAAAAACACACATGCAGGATGCAACTTGGGTGTAATATCCTTTTAAAAACAGTCATGTTTCACATGGATAAGTGTCCCTTGAATAACAGACAGAACTTGCACAAGTGCACGAGCTGTACAATGGGAAAAACTAAATGAAAAAAAAAGCACAATAAAAATATCCACTAAAATAAATAAATAAATATATATATTCAAAATAAATAAAAACCTGAGGACTATTCACCAAACCGACTGCCCTGTCTCTCGTTATCTTGGTCTGACCAATAGGGACGAGACAATTGTGAAGGCAGCCAATGGTGGACGAGCAAAGTACAGCGGAGCTCACGCTCCTACAAAATCATTTTTCAGTGCTGCAAAGTCCATCTGGATAATCCTGCCACTCCTGGCACAAGCACTTTATATTATTAAGCTGATAACACTTTACTGTAACACAAATCAAAGAGCATGAGAATAAAACATAAAAACAAACAAACAAAAAACATTCCGTAAAACACAAAAAAAATAAATAAGAGGAACAAAAGTCCTGAATTGAAGGCAGAGGACGGATATGTCCTCCAAAATAAAGCCTTCTCCTTCCATTGTCTCGTAAACATCACATTTGCAAAATCTACCTCCCAAGCTGTAAAAAAAAACAAAAAACAACAACACAACAAGAGCAATGGATAAACTGTACACACAAAAACACATACATACAAATATTACACCCCGTGGCAAAGGACTGTGCTGAATTGTGGAACCACAAGACAGAGCAGAGAAACTCTTTGCAACACTGACATCTGCAGATATTAGTGAACTCGTGTTGAGGTGGAAAAATCCTCCCACAAGCACATCTGTCAATCTCCATCACTGATATGGGTCTAAGTGTGTGTGCTTTGTGTAGACGGGCGGACCCGCAGCGCCAGCTGTCTGTGCTCTGGCTTTGTAAGTGAGAAAGGTCAGGCGTCCTTTCTCTCGAGCGCCGCATTCGCCTGTTTGCATTTCAAAAGAAAAGGACCCGCTGTGGTGTTTCAGACAGCACCGAGATTTTCCAGAGTTAAAAATATCTCAACTTTCAGGGAAAGCGGCGCTGAGCATCAAGCGGGTATTCAGCTGTCGCCTAGCAACAGCAGGAGCCACCAGCAGTGTGTTCCCTGCCTCCTTGAGCACCTTTTAGCACCACCAAGCCAAAGTAACAAAAAAACAACAAACAAACAACAACAAAAAAAACCCATAAAACACAAGCTCCAGTTAGAAACGGAGGCAACACTGAACTGGCGCTCACTGAGATTTCTGTGAATCATCATGGAGTGATAGAAGAGTGGTGTCAAAAGGCAGTTACAAGGTTTAGGTTTAGGATATATTGCAGCATCCTACTGTCACTGCTGCAAAATAAAAAATAGTGATTGGCCTTCTATAATGAAAAGGCCTGTTGTAATTCTAACAAACACATATGCAAAGACACTGTGGCGTTACTGAATTGTATGACGTATAACGGTCATTATGACGGTATATATAAAGTTTTCTAATTGTCCCAAAAAGCCTCTTATTTAGTCAGAAGGTGGTTGATGTGTTAGTATCAGAAAAAAAAGTAACAGCATACATTTTGATTGTCATATACAGTTCTTTCTTATCTGCTGTTGATCTCTACTCAGTTCAACTCAAATATACAAAACGTTGATGATGATTCAACTCATTGAGCACAAATAATTAAATGATTATTGATGATGAATCATGATGATAGATAACTTGACTACCTAAACAGTTTGCTTGTCTGTTCAAAGATTCGTCTAATGTAGGACTACAAATAATCATTCGACACTAAAACAGGCGTGAGACTAGTAACTGCACAGACGTTTCATGCATCTTTACACACAGTACTGTCATACTGAGAGCAGAAGATCATACAAAGATCTTGCTATTTGTTGTTTCTTGTTATAATGAGGGATTATTTTTTTTCTTGTGGTGGCAGTAATACAAAACAAGGATAGGAGAACACTTCTAATGCATCTTCACACTGATGTATAATGTCTTAGACCTCACCTTAATGGCATTCTACTGTTACAGCAATGAAAACGTGAGTACATGATAAAAGTATTATTGCATGCTGTTTGTTTTTCTGTGTTTTAAATGTTAATGTTTTGAAGCAGGAAGACACTAAACGTAGCTAAACCCCTCGTCTGGCCGCTCACACTGCAACTGAGAACAACACCAGGTTCCTCCAAGCATACAAACACATTCTTCTAGCACACGTTATGTGTCACTCATTCACACACTATCTCTCTCTCTCTCTCTCTCTCTCTCGGTCTACCTTCACATGACACCCATCAGGCACACGCCGTCCAAAAACGAGGACAAAAAAAAAAAAGAAAACCAAAAGAAAACAAAACCTGAAAACACAAAAACAGACAAAAAGAAATGAGTTTGGGTGCAGTAGTATAGCTAACATATATGAGGCAAATTACAAAAAAAAAAAACTGCCAATATTTTCCACGTAATAGCCACAATAAAAAACAGCCACTGTTAAATATGGGGAAAACATGCTTCCTTAAAAAGATAGAGAAAAAACAAACAAACAAAATAAAAAGATTTCCTTCAACTCTAGAAACCACTGTCATCAAGAAGTTTGAATTATACAAATTACATATACAATTGCAAATGTGTAGTTTATAATAATCATAATTCTAATATTGTAATGATAATAATAGATTTTACTTAAAACTTTACATACTGTATTTCCAGTGCAGTGCTTAGGTCACACAAGTGTGAATCCACAAGCGGACAAAGGGGGTTCGGTGTCACAAAAATTGGTGGGATGGGGAAGAGACCACGGGAGGAAGGACTCACACAAGTGCTAAAAACACCCCGACCCCTGCCAATCACCTGGTGTGCTGGAGGGAAGAAGAGGATGCTGGGGAAAGGGGGCGGGGG
Organism: Trinectes maculatus; assembly: GCA_016785345.1. Taxonomy (NCBI): domain Eukaryota; kingdom Metazoa; phylum Chordata; class Actinopteri; order Pleuronectiformes; family Achiridae; genus Trinectes; species Trinectes maculatus. The sequence goes on from JAFBJQ010000907.1 coordinate 526,921, forward strand.
TCGAAGGATGCTGAAAAGCTGTTTGTCAGAGGGTGTTATACGGCAGGTGACAGAAGGGGGGCAGTAGTGGTAAAAGAAGAGATGCATGCTGGGGGTTGAGGCCGGGCGTCCAATATGGGAGGGTTTGTTGGAGAGCCCCAAACGAACACTGGACTTGTTCTTTTATCCCTTTCTCCTCCTCTTCCTCCTCCTCCTCCTCCTTCGAGCAGAGCGCTCCTCACATACAGAGTCATGGCAAAAACCCTGAGAAGAAAAACAAAACAATGTCCATGTGTCAATATTCACACAAATGACACTGACATAGATAAAAAGTAGGACTGAAATCAGAGCAGCCCACAGTTGAAAACAAATTTGTCCAGCACGATTTAAAGTTAAATGCACAATCAATTTTTTTTTCCACAAACATTATATTATATTCGATGATTTTTATAGTTAAAACACCCCATCAAAATAACAAATACATATTCAGAAATTACAAACATACATACTGTTAAACTGCTTCGACCGTACCTGTAACTCAAAATCCTGACGTGCAGGGCAAAGTCTGGATTCAGATTAGGAATCAACGTGCCTGATTTAGTATGCGTCAGCTGGGATTGTGTCAGTAGCAAACAATAAGTATTTTTCTGTTGACCAGTGCCGTCTGTACCTCACTGGAGCGGCGCAGCAGGTGCGCCGGAGCAGTGGAAGTGGATGTTCTGCCACTTGCTGTCCCTGCGATGCCACACGCGAGTTTCCTCCGACTGGCTGGAGCGTGGCCGACCCTGCCCGTCCACAAACTGAGTCAGGCGGATGTAAGCGATGCAGGCCGCGTCCTCACCGATCATGTGGACGTGAGGGTTCAGGATGGTGGTGTGAATGGGTTTGCTGTTCTTAGCCAAAACTGAGAAGAGGGTGAGGACACAACTGAATAGTGCGGACATCATTCACGACCGATCAATCAATACAACTGATTAAAAATAAATACATAAAAAATAAGTCAAATCTTTCAGTCTTACGGTTCTCAAAGTAAAATCTGTGGAAGTCCATCCCCTCCACCAGGTTGCCCAGCGCCTCGGGCTCAAAAGAAGTCAATCCTGGGTCACAGATCTTACTGAAGAGGAAACATCAACACACGTTTATCAAGCCAGACCAGAACATGTACACATACATGCACTTTGGAAGACAGAGAAACCACACACTCACGCATATGCTTCAAAGTCTCCATTGTTGATGGCCTCGATCAGCTGCTCGGTGATCTTGATGATTTCTTGTTTGCGTGCTGCAGAGAGGAGTAAAAAAACATTATAAGTTAATCAGAGGAGTTTTTTTTTTTTTTTAATTACTTTGATTTATGATCGCAACAACACGGTGCTCAGGTAACGGCAGTTAACACTCCAATATGAATACAATACTGAAAATACTGCAACAAGTAAACGAGTGGAGCATAAAAACATATTTCAATCTGGACTTGTTGATGTATTGAGCTGTCAAAATATACTTTATGCTCAAATAACATCAATGGAAGTGAGTGAACGTGCAAGAAAATTAAATACACGTACAAGGAATCTTCTTATATATCGCTGCAAAGTCAGTTTAATGACTGACTGTGACAAAAGTAGCCAAACAATGCAGAAATCCTAAATCTGTATGGAGCCTTGTCACTGTGGTAATAAGCACACACCTACACACACACCCAGGTCCAAAATCACAAACACAACACATGTAACTCCATGACGCCGTGTTCAACCAGAGCAGAGCATTAAAGCTCCCGATCGGCCTCCATGCATCCCTGGTGTGGTGGGTCAAGCTCGGTACTCACTCTGGGAGGAAGACAGGGAGGGGCTGGAGGGGGCGCGAGGGGGAGGTGGGGAGGTGGTGTGTGCGGGTGGAGGGGCGGGCCTGGCGCTAGGTACCGGCGCTGGTGCCGGTGCAGCATCAGACTCAGGTGCAGGGGCCGCCGGCACCCTGCGAACACTGCTTACCAGGTCTGTGAGCCGGGACACTGTTTGTGTCCCAGAGGGATGGATGGATGGATGGATGGATGGATGGATGAGTGGTGGAGGAGAAATGCGGAAACAGATCAGAAGAGGAGAAACACACATAAAGACACCGAACTGATGGGGAAAGAATGGTATAAGTCTCTTTTTCTAGACTTTGAGTTAACACAAGACTAAAATGTCAATGACTCAGGGGCACTTACTGTTAGACATGAAACCACAATATAAATATTTTACTGTTTTAAAAATGGCTCAGTGATTTCACAAAAGACAGGAATAACTTCTCTGGGGTATTTTTGTCTCGTCGTATTTTAGTAGTTTTACTCTTCTTCCATTGTTCCACACATGAAAACCAGCTTTTCCTCTTTCAGCGCTTGTCCTGACGCAAACTCCCTGTTGTCTACTTACTCTGCATGGGAACGACAGGGGTGTGTGGAGGGGAGGGGGCGGAGAGGGCAGCGGGAGGTGGCGTGACGGAACTCCCTTCTCCGTCAGGTGTGGGCCCTGAGCCCCTACGCACCGAGCCCAGCAGGTCGGAGAACTTTGCAGCAGCTGAGTTTAGGACGGAGGGACATGGAAGACACTTATAGTAAGTGGAAGGAGGTCCACGTCACAGTACTGGTTCATATGAACGAACGAGATGCATCATTAAAGCTCTCCACTCATTAATGCATCATTAAAGCTCTCCACTCTCCATGCACAGGCATTTCCCACCCACTTCCATAAGATGCAGACGAGATGTCATTGTAAACACACTCACTGCAGGTGGAGATTACAAGGAGGACAACTGAGACACAACAAAACATCTTAGGGTTTTTCATTAGCTCGTTTCTCCTGATTATTTATGTTGTTAGACGCTTCAGTCAGCAAAAAGTTACAATAGTTGCTGAGGTTGCTTTAGTAGTTTTAGTGGTGCCTGTAATACACAAACAGACTCACACGAGGAGTTTAGTTTAGTAGTGTAGCAGTATTATGTGTATATGTGTTGCAGGTTGCATTGGGCCGCCCATGCTGACTTACAGAACCCAGCAGCTGACGAGCCCTGAGCGCTATCGGGCTGGGAGCTGGTGCTGGACTGCGCCTTAAGCGAGCTGTTGTCTACGTTCTTCCCTGATAACATGCACCCGCACGCGCACACACACACACACACACACACACACACACACATCGCAAACACAAAGTGTGACAGTGGGGACCAGATAAGTACAAGATGATAACCTCACTAAATCTTCACTCACAGAAATTCACGGTTATTCTCACTCTCATTCACCAGATCTCATTGAAAAAGGAAAAAAAAGGAGCCAGATTCCTCGTTATCCCAGTTAATGAGTCAATTTCAAGAGGATTTGCAGCCCTGGTCGCTGCTGCAAGCTGCAAGTGAGCTTTAACCGAGACGTTAATGTTCCAGTGAGCAGAGGAGGGATAATGACGGCGGTGATGGCCGTGATCATGAGAAGGAGTTGGAGGTTACTCGTTAGAGCTCATCTCTTTAATCAGCTCAATGCTGACAGAGGTTTCTCCAGAAAAAACAAAAACAAATGCAAAAATATTTTCCACATGTATGAGTTTAACCTGAAACAGGAGTAAATCACATCTCTGTCAGTGGATGCACTTTGTGTCCACGACTCAAACATAATCAACAGGTAATCAGAGGAAAACCGGGACACACTGTTTGACTGACACGAGATTCCAAGGGAACAACCTATTAAATTCTACAAAAACAAGAACTTCCGGATGATCAGTTTAACTGTGCGACCCTCGAAATGACTCCTCCTGTCACCTGCACGGATTCAATTAGATTAACGAGCCCGGAGGAAACCTTCACGTCCTCTCGACTGTAAAAGCACAGACAGTAACATAACAGATAAATGTCGACATGCTCCAAAAGCCAGTTCAGGTGTTGGGTTACAATCAGCTGCTCCACACTCGCTGACCTCACAGGACCCCCCGCCAGTGAAACACGACAAAGACTGTTCCTACTGACCAACACCAGCTCCTTTTCCTCCCACATTCACCTGGCTCTTGTAGTTTTTCGAGGCGCTAACGGTGCTATCCGGCAGTTCGTACCATAAGAGCCCTAACGCCGCGGTGCGAGGCTGATACTATCCAATGGTGGCGCTAGCAGAGCAGTGAGCCTTCAACACCTCTCTGGGCAGTCCGTCTTCGTTTCCTGCAACTCGGACTAAATTTAGACACCGCCCCCTTGAGCCCTGACCCCCCCCAAGGTGCCCTTGCCCTCTTCATTCCTGCCAGGGGGTGGTGGTGGGGTACGAGTCCAATTTGGGACCTTGGGAAGGGCAGCAAACGGGCAGGGGGAGGATACATTTCACTGCTGCACGTCATGACAACATACCCTGTTTGACATTTACACTCAGGATCAGGATGCTATTGTCAGCGCGTCCACTTTGAACGCCGTTCGTTTGGCGTATTAGTTATGATACTCTCACTTTCACTTACCTTCCAGATCAAAACGACGACGCACACTTTTCCCCTGAGTGCAACTTGATAAGTGATGTCATCCTTATCGCACTGGTTCATTTTCACACAGGACTACAGTACATGATGTCTCTGCCATGGTTACTGGGGAATTTGCCACATAGCGGCGAAGCCTCGATAGGGAGGAGGAGGGGGGGAGGAGGGGAAGCACACGCTCTGTTCTGGATGCTGAGCACCAAAAATGAAACGTTCATGACCCCATTTAGACGCATTGTTCTCAGCTCTCTGTGAAGAACATAGGTGTTTGAGTGTGCTGGTGTAGATAAGCAGATCCAGTACACACACACACACACACACACACACACACACACACACACATACACACACACACACACAATGACCAGGAAAAGGCCAGACACAAGTTATCTGCTGATACAGGTGTTACACAATTCCAGCAACACACACACACACACACACACACACACACACCCCCACACGCACACACCCACACACAATGACCAAGAAAAGGCCAGACACAAGTTATCTGCTGATACAGGTGTTACACAATTCCAGCAACACACACACACACACACACACACACACACACGCACACGCACGCACACACACACACACACACACACACACACAATACAGCAGCGCAGCTCTGCAAGCTGACACCTCACGCAGCCATGCTGCTATTTCAGAGGCGTGTGTTTCTCAGTATTAACGTTTCAGCCACACGGCAAACGCTTTCGAGAAAGACAAACCACAACAGCACAACAAGGCAGTTTACTTTTTTTGCAGAGCCCCCTCACACCAGACACACACTAAAAACCGCAGCAGATGCAGTACCACCAGGTCCCATGAGGGGTCAGTAAGCTGTCAGCTAAAAGCGCATCATAACCATATGGTGGTTATACAGTATATACTGTATATAGTCACATTTACACCATCAACATGAATCATTCAGCTTTCGCTTACACACAATATGAAATTATAAAATGATAGAATTTCTGTTCTACTTTATACTTTATACAAATCCCCTAATAGACCATTTGAAAAAACAACACCCGTCACGATGAAGTTGTTTTCTGCACTTCATCTCCACCCGGAGGCTCTGTTAAAGAAGACACTGATTCCTCAGGAGAGAACCAACGGTCGTCAGGTTTGAGCAGCCGCCCCTGTTCATCTGCCAGGTCTCAGCTTTTAGAAACGATCGCAACAACTCAGACTTCCATAAAGTCGGGGTCACTCGGGAACGACAATTATCTCCATGACAAAGAACAGCGTTCAGTGCCAGAAGAAGTAAAAACCCATTTTCCCAGCCGTCAGCTGTGGTGCGCTTTCTGCCAATCTGCACTTTTGTTTGCAGCAATCACTTCAGAAAACGTTCCTTTTTTTTCTCCTTCTTACCTTTCACATCTTCATCCTCCACAGTGGTGTTGCTGCTGTCCGATGACTCCTGCAGATCAGAGGCAGACGGTCAGTTTGGGTTTGAACATGGTAACACACATTTGCGTGCTGAAGACACACACGCACACACACGGCAGAGGGATAATAAAGACAAGTGATTAATGCGGAATACAGGCCAGCAGGTGGCATATTGTACTGTCGCCATGTCATGTCTTCACATAACGCAGTCTAAGAACAAACGTATCAGTACTGATTAATGTGGGAGCCAAACTTGGACGAACTTCGTTAGTTACCGGTGTTAGTATGCAAAAGTAAAGACAAACCATGGCCGGAGAGCCGACGTGCAACCGCATCGACAATCAATCCTTCAATTTGTTTTCATTCTTTGGCCTGAAAAGCTCTTTTCTTTTGCTTTCTTTCACCAGGAGCGCGTGTTTTCGCACAGTGTGGACGAATGACGCCTTTCCACCACAGGGTTCCCTTCTTCTGTTTGTGAGAAAAACTCAACAGGACGTGTTCCACTTATCCGTTTATATAATAGCAGGAACAGTATGGATTCTCAAAGGGTGATTAGTTGTCATGGTACGGTGGTGCAATCTATCACCCGCCTGCTCGTCTTACTCCTCTCACCTCACCTCTCCACGGAAAGGAGCCGGTTAGCCTCTGATTTCCAATTAGGAGATTTAATAGGCCTAAATTCCCCTGCATGTCGCGAAGGGCTGAGAGGATCATTGACCTCGTTAGCGGTGCGCACGTGCACGTGCATCCACACGAGCAAAGAGCACAAGTGTCACTTCATGGCCTTTTTAAAGAGTGACGAGGGAAAAGAAGGAGCGCGGTGGCAAGTATTTTCCACTTATGGAAATAGCATCATATGTGTGACTGCGTCTACAGTTTATTTTCTTTGGTCCTGAAAGTCATTCATCCTGCTCCATACAATGTCCATGATACACCTGCACATGCATCAGTGGCATATGTTAAGAGTCGTGCCAATCGAATATTGAATATTATATATAAAATATTTGTGGTACAAAACCTGGAACCTGGAAGTCACCACCCACACACACACACACACAAGCGTATGATTAATTCCTGGTCGGAATCGTTCTGCGTGACGATGCAATGTGATTCCTTCCTCACGCCTCCTCACGCACATCTGTCAGCCACACACAGATTATACACACATTCACACTACCTGTTGCTGCCGGCTGCATTTGGCAGGGTAGGAACACATGACCACAAATTAATGACAACAAACTGCTCCCTGACAACTGCAATCTAAACACAGTCACATGACCCCGGTAAAAGATGTGCGACTGAAATGTGTGACTGGATAGTGCTTGGCTGTCGTAATATTTTCATAGCAAAGTGCTTATTATAGAAGCTTTCAGAGACAATTGGACTTTCTCACATTAACAACACGTCTTCCTTGACCAAACTACCTTCCTGTTTTATTTAATACCACTGGGACTGGAATGTGTGTGTGTTTGTGCAACATCCATTATGTACATGCACCCCATGTTCTCTACATATTGTAAAGTCATTTATCTGTTTGACCAACATATGCGCAGACATATGCACTTAGATGTTAGTAAGTCAATGCCACTCACAAAAATGCACAACGGAAAGAAGGCTCAAGGAGAAGATGAGGTAGAGGAGGAGAATGACAAAGAGGGATAAAGAGCAGGTCAGGAGCAGGGAATGATGTATACCTTTGTTCCATATACTGGATTATGGATGACGGTTGTCTGAGGTTCCTGCAGGAGGAGGAGGAAGAGGAAGAGAGGTGGAGGAACATGGAATGAAAGAGGGAAAGGAGAGAAAAAAAGGGGGGAAAGAGAGGGAGGGAAGGAAAGAGAAAACATTTTCACGTAAAAGTTGACAGAGATGGAAAAATTGCGAAAAGAAAAAGAAAAGACAAAAAAAAACGGACAAAGGTTGAAGAAAGAGCGGTGTGAATGTTGAATGAAGAGGAAGTGCTTGTTAAGGTTGACAGAAACGTGAGGGAAGAATCCCGCAAAGCGACAGAGTGGGTGGATGAGCTGAAACTGTCATTTGGAGCCGGGTTCTGTTCTCTGCACAAGCACAGCGCACGCGCACACACACACACACACACACACGCACACACACACACACACGCAGCCTAAGGAAAGACAGCTGCAATCAAAACTGTGACATTTTAAAAACCGACTCTATCCACGTTTGTGCCGAACACGATACCCTGTTCCCTTGCTGCCTCGCTGTGCTCGAGTGTTTCTGCAGCGTCCTACACGATGCATGCGATATGATCTGAATTGCAAAAAAAAATTAAAGGGACAAATAAACAACTCTCTTTGTGACAAGATGACGCCCCACCAGAAAACAACAATCTGTCACTGGACACTGGTGTCATGTCAGGATTCCTTGCTAAAGCACATGAAGCATCAAGAATCAAACATCCGGTCGCTGTCCCCGCTGTGACTAATGTTGTATTTTTAGCACGATTAGTGGCTCGATTCAAATACCGCTACTTGTACATTGGTACTGGAACATTGCTGCCGACTTGTCACCCTTCGCAGCGAGCGATGATTCAGATCGGAGACGCACATTCATGCGTTTTCCGTTTGCTGCTGCTGCTCTGCATGGGCTGACAGAAACTGTCACTTGATGTACAGTGAACCAGCATCCACCAGTACCACCCCCACCCCCAGGAAGTGACACCTCTGTGATGACCAATCATCAGCTGTCTCCCTGGCGATGATGGCGGTGTTGTCAGGGCAACCATCACCCAGGGCAACAGGCACCGGTGGCAACTTGGGCGAGATGACGACGAGTGAGAACAAAGTCGATCGGAGGGAAGGGGGGTGGGCGCCGATGGCGTGCTATCATCAGACCTCACATTCACCCTGATGCAGTTTCAGGGATGTTCTCTGGCTGGTTCTCAAGTTAGACGGCTTCATTTAGATGCTCTTTTATTTCATGTAAATACCCAGTAACCTACTAATACACATTTGAGTGCATCATGTGCACATTTAAGATTCTCATCTACCTAATAAATGGCTTTAAGATCACGTCACTATAGGAAATCTGTCTCTCCAGGGCCTGGCAGCTCTGTAATGAAGGAGTTAACGTACCAAATGGCTAAACACTAACAAGCTCAAGTCCCTAGCAACAACATGGAGAACACAGCCGCCCTCCCACTCCTTAGAAATGAAGCCTTGCAAACTCTCAAGCACATGAATGAAAAGTTGCCATTAAAAAGACCTGAAAGGCAGCTTGTGTGCTTGTCATTCTAACTTTTCTCTTGCACCTGCTTCTGACCGCCATGCCAGGCTACGACTGGTGGGACACACCATCGACAGGTTGGACACACACAAGGTTTTCTTCGTTGCAAATTGAAAACCTGTCGTTGCATTGTCATGACGCGCACATAAGACGACCTAAACATATTCCTAAAGTGCATGAAAATACTGAAATCAAGAATATTCAGACTATTAGCAGGCCGGGCACAATCATCTGTATCAACTGCAATTAGTATTTGCAAACTGCTGACTCTACCATATAGGCCTCGATAATTACAAACTTACTATTGTATCCCAACTTCAGAGTTCATGATGTAAAAAAACACCTAATTTTTTCACCTAATTAATATCACATTTGTACACAACCACACACACTATTATACGCTTATGTGCACCTTTGTACAGTCAGTGAGACAAAGCTATATCTGGCGCACAGACGTGCCAAACTCCCCAAACTCCTCCACTGTGTGTCTTCATGTCTGAGCTGGTGAGGTCATAGCTGTGGCATCTGAGGACTCGGTTGCCAGAGATTTATGATTGAGTGTGGCAGACTGGCCTAGTTATATTAATGGCATGATATAATGTGCTATTCTGGCTGAATAATGTCAGAAACATTATGCTCTCGCAGCCTTTAAGTGAAGCTCCCTGCTGGATAATAACGGTAATGATTTGATTTAGTAAAAGAAGTGGTCTTACGTGTTTGCTCACTGACAGCCATGGTAAAGATCAGCTGTCTTTATACCTGTTTGGTAACCTTAACATGGCAGGAAACTATAAAACCTGATGCGAGTCACACAGGGGGAAAAAAAATAAATAAAAAAACTTTCCTGAAACCACCTGCTGGTTTAAGACGTTACCGGGATCAACCACGACCAAAAAGACGACAAGGGAAAACAAGGAAAGGTGATGAAATAAAGGGAGAGAGATGCACACACACGCGCACACACACACACATATAAAGGTGAAGGGAGGGTCAAGGAGGTAAATACCAGAGCAGGTGAAGGGATGTTTCCTTTGGGGCTGGTGACTATGCTGTTTTTGGTGCTGTTTGTCTGGGGCTGTGCAGAAGAGGAGAGGAGAGGAGAGGAAAGGGAGGAGACACAACAAGAGCGTTAAACAACAGCAAGACGTTTGGGTTTGTGAGTGTGTGTCCATGCACGCGTGCGTATGTGCTTGCGTCAGCGAATAACGGTGAAGTAAGGATGGTTTAAAACTGCACAGAACCACAATGCCTAAGGAATTTGCAACAGATGAGTTGCTTCCATGACAACGCAGTGAAATGGATGATAATCTAAAGAGCCTGAAAACGTTTGATTGTAAAGTCCAATAGATGTCAGGCAGAAAGAGTGATGTCAAATATACATTTACAAGCGCTACACTTGTGAGAGGTGGCAGGCTGACATCACTTCCGCTCCATAACTGAATCACATTCATGAGCCTCTTTCAGACGCTCCTCTGAAGACCACACATCAAAGAGCCAACCGTCCTTTTCGGCTTCATGATATTTGCATTGACTTTGAATCACATTATTTTTGAACACTGTTTCGAAAAAAAAAAACAAAAAACAAAGAATCGCTTGAGATTGAGTCACAGGTGTGGAAGTGAATCACCGGACAGAATCAGTTTAGTACAGTTATTATTACAAGTGTGTAATTTAAAAATGTGTTTGTGCTAATTTTCATAATTTGACCATAATATAAATTCAGGAGAGGAGAGGAGAGAACAAACACACATCAACACACATATGTGCAAAGACGTAACACAACACATACACACAAAGCAGCCAGGAAATAAAAGCTGGTGAATGACAGTAAGCTGACGTGTAGACATCTCTCTCTCTCTCTCTCACACACACACACACACACACACACACACACACACATTTTAAAGCATTCAACCAACCAAAGATGCCATAAGCATCATAAAACTCCACTGGCTCGGCTGAAAGGCAGCAACAGGAAGTACATTCCTTAGCAAGTAAAGGTTTGTTTAAAACAACTGCCATGATGAGAGCAATCCTGGACAAAGGTTTGTCAGTGGTGTCGACCAATGTTGACGTCCAACGCCAAAGAGCTACAACACTGGAAGCAGGGCCATGGTGACGTATTTCAGTTCGCACAACCGAGGTCACGCGTGAAGAAGTGTTGAGACCTCCTCACCGTTAACACTTGTTTAATGACGACTGCAAGAGCAAGGAAGGAGAAGGTAGGAAAAGGGTATCATCATGTGGTTTTGAAAAATTGATGCACAAGGAGAGAGGAGGCAGAGGGGAGATGGTTTGTGTGTTGATTTTGGTTTTGTTTATTATCCTTATGAAAATCCCCCTTTTCATTTAAAGCATAGAGGTCACATTTAAGGCTCGATTCTAAAGGTTTGGCCCTGACAGATCTGGAGCAGCGTCCCTGGAGTGACAGTGATGGAAACATCCTGCTTCCATTACATTTTCTGCATGACGTCAGAGTCAGTCTTATGGCAGCGCGTTCTGCAAGGGCCAGCAATGTGACGCCGGCCTGGCATCTGTCATAGAAGTACAAGTTTCAGCTGTACTGTCTGCTGCAGGCTTCTTATGCGTCATGACAGCTCCCACTGCTCCTGTTCAAATGGCCTCCAACCTCAGAGTGTTGTTTTCATAAAACATGTGTCATTTAATCTTTATCGCTTTTCTGCTTACTATGTTTGTTTTTCACCGAAAAGGCCAAAGTGAACGCCTTGTATGTAAAAATCTACTTGACAATAAACATAATTCTGATAAATGCTGTAATAAAGGGACTTCAAGGTAAAGGAAAGGTGGATAAAACAAATAGCCAAGTTAACATGAGAGGAGAAGGAGCGGAAAAGGAGTAAGAGGGCAGATGCATAAATTGCATGCTCACCATATACTGAACAGTAGAGCTGGACTTGCGTTTCTGTCCTCAGGCAATTGATGGATGGGTTTATGGATGGATGAAGAGATGGGTGGAGAGTAGTAGAAGAAGAAAGGGGGGTGGGGGTTAGGTGACCAATGAACAACAACAAGTGAACGTACTGGTACAAAGAACAAAAGAGAACTTGTCAGTCTGAACCAAAACTTGCACACTTTGATGGCCGTGCGGGCCAAATGTTGAAAAGCAAAAACAGCATCTCAGTTTTCCAGAAAACGTGGAAGAAGCAGAAGAAGGACGAGGATTTAAAGTTGAAATAGTAAAGTTTAAAGTAGAAATGAGATTTGGAAATGCTGGGAAAAAGGCGATAGAAAGTAGTGGAAGTGGAAGTCATCAGGCTGCAGAGTGGGAGGCAGATCACTGAGGAGTCATGCGGACTGCATCACTGCATACAGGAAGCAAGAGGAGGAAATGTACAATGTCAGAATACTGACGCATTTTATACTGTCTTTTTTTAAACACTAAAACTACTGGCACATACAGTGAGAGTGCCGTATGTGTTATCTTAACAGCAACAACATGCTGTCTTCTCACCGTACCAACAATGACTGCAATGCTGAATGGAGTGGTTTTGATGGCCAGTAGTTGGCAGCGCACGTGGCTGAGGGTGGTGTGGTGTGTTGTGTTACTGCCATTAGAGGGGCAAACAGTGTGTTTGCATGAGGCAGGTGCTGCTGATGCAAAATGTCAGATGCCGGTACGCGTTAAATATCCAGCGGGAGAAGAGGAAGGAGCCGGGCAGAGGAGGTCAGGGTCGCAAAAACAACCAAAGGGCAGGAGAGGGGAGGAGAAAGAGGGGAAGAGGGAGGGAGGGAAGGAGTAAAGGAGGAGGAAGGCAGCGAATGAAGAGGATGCCTTTAGAAAAGGTTTGGGGCGAGTGTGTGGGGAGCCTGTTGCTAGGCGATGAGTACGGCGCAGTGGAAGTAAGCATCTATTTCTGTCGTCTGAGTTTCCAGGGTCCAGACTGGCAGCTATTCCTGGAACCAGAGTCACATTCCCTGCTGAACCGACTGAGCAGGGAGGAATGAAGGGGGGGGGGGGGGCCCGGGCATTCGCGCACACAAACATACACACACATACACACACATGCAGCAAGACAGACAGACACACACTGCCGCACTCGCACATGAGCAAGCAACACATGAGGACACCCACGCTAAACGCACACACTCTATGTGCAGGCATGCTAACACTCCCACACACTGACACACGCACCTGTGCAGAAACACACACCTGTACGTACACGTGCGTGTGCGCAAAGCTCCACCAAACATTATGTACACTGCTGGGAGGCAAACACGTTCGTTTTGCATGTACACCATGTTCCGCACACTTTGTTGCACACTGTCGTGTATGCATGCCGTACACACAGATGCATTCATGGTAGCTGTGCGTGGGATGTGTTATTGTAATGCGTGTATGTGCGAGCGTGGGAGGGTGAGAGAGCTTCGTTAAAGGACGAACAGGAACGTGGGGTTAAAGACCAGATGGGGTGAGCAGGAAAAGGAAGCACCGAGCGAGAAGGAAGAGGCAGGAACGGAGGGATGAGAGGGGATGAGAGGAAGCGAGGGAAGAGGAATGAGAGGGCTGACAGATGGTTACAAGTAATGATGGAGATGGAGAGGTGGCAGTAAGCTGAAGAATGCCGACTCCAAATCAATCAAAAGGGTGCTTTCAGAGGGATGTGCTACTCCAGCTCTGTGTGCTGGCAAGCTGACATGGAGGCCGACACACACACACACACACACACACACACACACACACAGACACACACACACACACCGCAAAAAAAAACATGTGTCCACAGCTAATGTGAACAAAATATCTAAATATCCTCAAACGCACACACGTGCAACATGCAAACTGAACACAAAACCACAATCGTCACTTGTGTCACAATTATCAACAACACATCTCATCACGACAGACGCGCCAACAAGACACAAATCAATAAGAAGCGAACACATTTAAAGAAAAATAACGCAACAGTAGGTGAGTTAGATAAGCCAGAGAGAACAGAGAGGAGTGTACAGCGGGGCCGAGTGGAGGAGAGAAGAAGAGGAAGAAGAATGTGATGAACCTCACCTTGACATCAGCCTTTTTGTTGAGCAAGGTCTTAGCTGCTGCAATAACAAGCAGAAAAAAAATAACTCAGTCAGAGGTGAGGACAAGCAAACAATGACTCACTTATTCATCTACCACATCTTGAACCTGCATTAGCACCCTCAGAGATTTACATGTTCATTTGACTTGATTTTACAAAGAACCTACAGAAGCTTCTCCAGAAAGACCTGAAAGTCCTGCCCCGTTCAGGAACCACTGGACATGAGGAATGAGTCTGAGTCATTGGACCATCATCATACGTTCTAACCCACTCATCTACTTTCCTCACAGAGGAAGGTTTTAGTTGAGTGGCTTGAACAGAGTCATAATAAAAACCGATAATGGGTAATAACATGTGTTGCTTTCCACACAAACGTATGTGATGCTGTGCAGCCAAAAGTCCCTCCTAAACATAGCAACCGCTTGCCTCAGCCAACAGTCAATACAGAACCAAACTCAATGTGCAATCACACAATGTGTAAGTGATCAAAACCCACAAGCCTCACTCGTTCTAAAGACTAATCAGAGTGACGCAAGAGTTTTTATAGAAGTTACAAGCTAGTTGGTTTGAGATTTATTCTGCTGTTCCCTCCCAACCTAATACCCATCACCACTTTTTTTTTTCAGCGTAGCATGTTTGCTTTGGGGACACAATCCAATGCTTTGTCAGTGTTTGTCCCAAGGTGCCACCAATGGCCTTTTTAGAAGCCTAAACAAAGATGGCTGCTTCACGCAACTGTAAGCCCTGCCTAAAGAAGTCTGTGGTGGCCTTAATGAGGATTAGTCTGCTCTCTAATGAAGTGTACTGAGGAAGAGGGAGGAGGGTAGAGGAGGAAGAATAATTCTGTCAACACAGTCCTCTGATGAGTGTAATACCCATAATCCCTTACAACAGTGGACACTGCATGCAACAACAACAAAGACAAGGTGGTCCGCATTGGGCGTTTACCACGACTGCACCATTAGAGCACAGATAGCAAGGTGGTCCGACTGAATTTCGTGGATGCATGTTAACCCGGCGGGTCGCTGAAATAACAGCTATCACAGAGTCTCTGTGGAGGATGTGAGTGTGTCTGCGAGGACGCAGACAGAGGATCAATACTAACCAGACACCAGATGTTGATAAGACCGGACGAGCAAATGGCTGTATAAATGCTGTAACACTTAAAAGTTGGTACCAATGAGCTATTATACATCAACAGCATTACGTTATTTGGATTTCAGACTACTGTTTCTCAATGTGATTTAACAGAAGATGCCAAAGGGCTGTTTCTTTTCATTTCAGACTAGAAAGCCAATAAGCATTTTCAATAATAGATGTCATTTGAAGACGTCTATTACAATTCCGGCATCCTGGATAAATATAATGTATGTTCTATTTCAGTGTAAGTTCAACTAGCAGGGCTGATCTGGTATATAATAATAGTAATAATTATTACTATTCAGGCCTTTCCTCCCCCCTCGGTGTAATCTTTCCTGGGACCTTTTAAGGGCTGAGTGCAGTTTCACGTCTAATCATATTCTATCACATCAGCTGCCAGCCACACGATATAAAATACTATTTCTGGCCATCTGGGATTTCTTTCCTTACTCTATCCCCCTCTCTCTCTCTCTCTCCACTGTTTCCTCTGTGTGGTGATTTCGTATGGGAAACATAGGTTTCCCGGTCTGCCATCTTTTTGTCCTGGATCCCCACCCTCTCACCCCCCCGCCTCAGTGATGCTGTATCTCATGGCTTGCATTGACGACATTAGAGGAGGTGATAAATAAGCCTGGTGTAATATGGAGTGATGCGAGAGTGGCATTAATGTGCATGGTTTATTGTTGTGCCGAGTCTCCTCCCAAAGGCTGTTAGTTAATGATAGAGTCAGAGTCAGGTGAAGTTCACCCGCTCATACTCTCTGAAGACTTGTTATATGACAGGAGACCAGAGACGAAGAGTAAGAAAAAGAGAAATTAATGTAATAAGTGTATTTTACTGTGACCTTTCCAAACATCATTAAAAACTGAAGGTGGCTAAAATGGCTTTAATTCCACTGATGACAATGAGATACCTGTGGAGACCTGTGGGGGGAAAAAACAAATCAAAGGCAACTTAATTCAAACAGAGGGCGAGGAAGCTATGGCAATGCTCCTTACCTTGCCACAAATTACACATGAAGCAAAAAAGAAGAGAGGAGGAACAGATTAACAACAAAAAAGGAAAAACGGTATCACTGGTAAAATCCCGCTAAAAACACGCAAGATGCACAACTGCAAGAGTCAAGCAAGGATGGGCATGGGCTCGCATGAAGACTCCGTGGTAACAGCACGAGGCTAATGGTGCCTTCTGGAAATGGAACAAGCTCCTGAAGGAAACTGCTCAGCTACAAAACTCTTTCTGCACATTGTATGCTGAAGGCCAAGAAACATTTAAAGAAGCATTGATTATATTTATATATGTGTGTGTGTGTGTGTGTGTGTGTGTGTATGAATATGCAGCATAGCACCAGTGAGGTGGAGTGAAGCTGATAGGGGGCGGCGGCCCACTATAAATATTTGATTGGAGCCTAGTGGAGGCTGAGGGACACAGAGAGGACCGTGGCGTCCCGGCGGGCCACAGAAACAAGGACACTGATACTACTTCTGTCTCCTTAGCTCAACGCTAGACTGTCATGTGATGCTCTTTGTCATTTATGCCTGCAGTTCATCTCTGCACATCCAGAACAAACACACTGGGTCGGGTTCAAGCTCACAGTGAAAGTCTCCTCACAATCGAGTGCTGTCGAGTGACTTGTCTCTGTCTCCAATTATAATGATTTACATTTGGGTTTCAAAGCATTAACACGCTTTAAAATAACTAATTTTTTAAAAAGATGCTATCATATAAAAGCCAGGGGGGGAAAAAGGATCTGAGAATCTGATCTCACTGGTAAAAGCAGCTGAGGATGTAGATATTTTTTTGGACCAAACAGCCACGGGGAAGTAAATCAGAATCAGGGCAAGTAAACAGAAACTCGAGGGACAGCCATGTTCCTCTGTGTCAGCTGCAAACACTGGGAGGATACTATTAAGTTAGCCTTTACACGCTGACACAGCAGTTGGGTGCCAGTGTTATTGCAAGTCTGACGCTCCTCTTAATATGGTTTTTAAATAACGGTTTAACTCCTTCAAAACCACAGCTGTGGTGGAAGCTGCTTTAACGTGGTGTTTAGACAGAGTGCAGTTTTCACTTTTTGTTCTTGTTATTGTTGTGCAGCCTCTTGATTTAACACAAACAACCAACAATATACCAACCAACAACATGACAGGCGTAAGATAGGTGGCAGCAGAGACGATATCTCTCGTGACTTTGTATGCAACTATCTGCAGAATTTGCCTTGGCTTCTGTATGGTCGCACAATGGGCTGCTATGGGCAACGTCCCCAATGCATGTAATGGTGAAAAGCCACAGCATCAAACTTCATGAGAACCAGCCCAATCTTGCATCGTCCACAGTGTTCACCATGCACCACAGTCCCCCCAGTGTTGCAGCGCATGCACCAGTCCAGTGCCCCATGCAGCATTCAGCGGCAGCTCCCGGGCAGTTCCATCCTTAAAGTGACAGGGGTGAATATTCCAGTGTCATTGTCAGACAGAGAGGAGAAAGGAGAGAAGAGAGTCCAGAGAGGGAAAGAGGACTGAGGACATAAGGGATATATATATGGAGATATGGTGGAGAGAGAGAGAGAGAATGGGTGGAGTTGTAGAGATGCAAAAGGAGACAACAGCGACAAGAGAGGTGGAAATGACAGAATACAGGAAAGGAAAAAAAAATGGGGTGAAAATGGAGTGGTGATGTGGCAGAGGAGAGATGGAGAGAAAAGAGTGATCAGAAAAAAGAAAAGGAGCGACAGGACAGCAGTTTGTCTGGGTGGAGGCCATGCTCTCTGGATGTGTCTGGAGATGAAGATGAGAGGATGACCACGGGTCAGTGGTTATGGCAGTGCGGTGATGATGTGCTACAGCCATCCAATCAGATCCAAGACAGGACCTGACAGATGTGCCGATGTGGAAAATGACAGCAGTAGCTGGGCTTCCATCCTACAGATGTATGAAACATCTGAATAATATAGATACATGGAGAGATTCTAATATACATATATTACCATATATTACCAGTTAGCTATTTCTTTATTTACATTTCATGTACATCCAAATTTAGCTTGAAACCAATAAATAAAACAGATGGAAACACAGCTAATGCTGCTGACGGGTCCATGATTCCGTGAGGTGGAGTTAGCAATGAGTGCAGCCATCATGCTCTGAGTTCCCATGCTGAGAAAAGGGGGGGAGGGGCGGAGAAAGTAGAGAAAACTGAAAGAGGGGGAGCAGAAGAAGAGGTAAGAGTGAAATACAGGGACAGAGGGGTAGCATGCCCTGGGTGAGCCACCATGCTACCTTGTTCCACCAGCCCTGCGGTGGTGCCGGTGGCTGCAGCCACTGCTGCTGCGGCCGCAGTGACAGAGGCTGGAGCGGTGGTCTGCCTGCTGCCCACTGTTAAAGAGTCCAGTGCCCGGTCACATGAGACAAAACAGAGTTACGAGGTGAGGAGAGACAGGAAGAAGGGGTAACGAGGGAGAAATGGTGCATTTCGGCGTTTGGAAAGAAGGTCGGGAGAGAACGGGGAGTGGGGGGGTTGGGGGGGGTGAGTCGGGGGGCACAGCAGGAGGGCAGAAAGCAAGTGGGATTAATACATAAACACAATCCACCAACATTACTCGACCGTGAAACCCTCATCCGGCACCCTTAATGACGCCATGCCAATCATTCTTTACATGAACCTGAATGTCTGGTTCATTGTTAGGATGGTGGTGATGATGATACAGCTGTGATGTTTCATGTGATCATTCACATGACACACAGTGAGAATACAGTTAGCCCACTGCGTAAAGCACTGATGTTGGCTTTTGCGTTGATGTAATGTGCCACATGAATCTTGCACTAAAGATCTTAGTTGTTGAGTTTATAGCTGGTGACCTGGCAGCTGGAGTCATAACGCTGGAGGGAAGAGAACGTGAAAAAGGTGTTTGAGGGCGGTGACATACGCAGGCCTTGCACCTGTGTGTGTGTGTGTGTGTGTTTCCATTTCCGATTGCAAAGCTTGTAGGGTCAGAGCGGCGACTGTGAGTCATGTTTTCTGAAGCAGCATGCCTGCATACAAACGCGCGCCCACAAACATCACTTTAAGACACACTCATACATGTACAGTGTGTATGCAAAATACAGATGCGCTGCACACCAACACAGACTTAGCGGTTGTGTGTCGTTAAAACAAAGTCTGTCAGTTCAGCAATTATCGAGGAACAATGTCATACTGATGACAAGCTCTGGTGTCACCAACCGCAACAGTGCTGACAAACGTACTGTAGAAATTCCATTAATGGGAAATACTGGGATGTCTGGATCTCTTTACATACAAAGATGAGTTGTGACTAAAGAAGTCATTTGCGTAAAAGACTCCGAGGCACAGATGCACAACATTTTAAATCATCTATCTTAGATTAAAGCAGCAATTTAACGCCTTAACGACAACTTTCAGCCAGTACAGAGATATACACAAATGCCAAGACGGGTACACAGACAGGAATGCAAACACATCCATGGCTGACTGACGTTGCATTGAGATGAAATGAGATTTAAAAAAAAAAAACAAATAACATGCTCTGCTTATGCTTTATCACTTTATCCAGAGTAACATCTTTTAAAAAAATGGATTTTAAACTGGATAAGTCAGGTTTCAGGTGAGACTGTAAAAGGTTGTCTTACATACTTAAGTTTATCAACATACTAATTGCATGCAACACAACACAATACCTACATTTACCATTTTTAACATAAATTACCTATTGACCTATTTTGGTTCACAGATACGAATGGTAGATTTACAATAATGAAGAATTATGTCCAGGAAACACTTACCAGAGAAATTCCGAGAAACCAGCATGGTAGTAAGAATGGCCCCCTGAGAAGAAAACAACCAAAGCTCCATTTTAGAACTGGTGAAATAATACTTCTCTACACAACTAAGCATCCATTTCACCACTTTTATTGTTCTAAATAAATATGGCACTGAGGAGCAAATAGACCAGAGATCTGGAGGCTGATAATAAACTTACTATCTAATTAGATGATCTCACTCCACCATAACCATGGCGGAGTCAGTACATTCACAGAACATCAGATACGCAGTAAAACAAAAAAAACACTAATGAATGTGGGTGTTAATTTGTGTCAGCGGCATCAGTTTGGAGGAGATTTACTTGTATTTGTTAGCTGCAGAGATGATGCCCTGCAGTCTGACTACACTGTGACAGCAGCTCCAGTCACATCATGTTGTGAAGACAAAGGAAAATCAGATTCCGGTACCTTTGCACTTGTCAGTCTCTGATATTTAATATTTAATATTGTTCCAGTCGCTTTGTCAAACAGTGTTTAGTACTACATTTGTCACACTGGCTTTTGTCAGTAACATAATACATTTTTTTCTTTCACTGTTTAACAGATTGTCTTATTGGAAAGTAAAATAATATACTGCAGAATCCATGTGCAGTGTGATGATATTAACTCATTAACTGTCTAATTTCCTTTTTTTAAAAATAGTTTTTATTTTACAATGTTATTAAAGGGCTCGTTATGCCATTTCTTTGAAAAGGCAGAGAGCCGGAGACAAGCGGTTTGTGCTGGTGGCACGTTGGTGGAATGGTCCAAGGTTCTGGTATGTGAGCCATGCCTAGACAGGCCAAAAGCAGCAGGGTAACAGCAACATGCTCAAATAGCTAAGCTGTCGTGTCGGTGTGGCGATAAAGAAAGCACTAAACACATCCCGTTTGACCCTTGACGGACTTTGATCTATAGCAAATGTGAGAAAATGATGAATTCATCCCGTGTTAAATCAAAGGAGGAACTATGTGGATTATGTGGGTGATCTTGCAAACGGACCTTGAGTTTCCTTCTGGCGTTGAATTTCTTCAGGCACTCCACGGTCTCCTGTCTGTGCATCATGGACGCCACCGTAGATCGTTGCTGGATAAGCAAAGAACATAAAGGGTTGTTGTTGTTTTTTTGCGTTTGTTTTGGTTTGTTTATATGAGATGTGCAGCGGTGTAACAGTAACGTCTGTCTGCTCATCCGACTGGAGCAGGGGGACACTTACGCAGACCCATGGGTGCTTGAGGGCCTCCTGAGCGGTGATCCTCTTGGCTGGGTTGATGGTGAGCATCTGGTTGATCAGGTTTTTGGCCTCTGGGGTGACTGTGTCCCACTCTGGGGAAGGGAACTGGAGAAACACGCAGAACCTTATGGCCTCATGTTCACCGACAATATAGTCGGAGAGGAAGGTTACAAACACAACTTTTTTTTAATGCACCTTTTGATTTACGTTATGCAAAAAGAAAATGTTAGCTTCAAAACATGTTCATCGGAAAGTTGGCCGTAAAATCGTATTATTGTTCGGGATAATTGTGGAGGTGTTCACTGTCGAGGAGTCAGTCGCTATCTGTTTGACCTGGCGCTAAATGTGCTTGAAGGTGATGATCGCTCTCTTGCACCCCTGAAATATGAATGAGTTACGTAACGTTACCAAAAACAGAACAAGGGCGGATAGGAGGAGACGAGGAGAGGAGACGAGGAGAGGAGACGAGGAGAGGAGACTCACGTCGTAAGCCCCAGCCTTGATCTGCTGGTACAGCTTGTGCTGGTCCTCGTCCCAGAAAGGAGGGTAACCCACCAGCAGGATATAGAGGATCACCCCTGAGACACAAACACGCGCACACATATGGACACACAGATACACACATATGCACAATTTGTCGGAAAATGTTTTGTTTTTTTGGTTTTTTTGTGTGTATAATTACTGTTATGTAGCAAAATGCCCGCACAGTTTTGTGTGTTGAGAGCATAAAAGTGAGTGTGTCTCTCTGTTCTTCTCACCGCAGGCCCAGATGTCCACTGGTTTGCCATATGCCTCCTTCCTCAACACCTCAGGAGACAGGTACCCTGGTGTGCCAGCAAATCCTGCAGCAAAAACACAAACACACACTATTGATTGACATGTTCAAGGGAACTGATTGTGTAGCTGCTTGTACAGAAAGCAAGGCAACCTTTACTAAGCTGCCTATTCATCCGTTCAGATGACGGAGACCTTGGAGACGGACCTGAAGCCTAAAGGGAGGTTTACTGTGAAGGACTGACCACATTGGCCACCAGTGTAAAGAACAGACTTAGGTTTGGGAGTGGGCCTTTAACTCCACTATCTAAGACTCGTGGTGTACCTACCAAACCAGGCCTGCTGATCCCCCTGCACCTCGATGGCCAGTCCAAAGTCAGCCAGCTTCACGGCGGCGTTCTTACATTTGCTCGCCAGCAGCAGGTTCTCTGGCTGTTGTGGAGCAGACGAGAGAGATTAGGTTACCAAACATTTTAAAATATGGAGTTGGGCTACAAAACATATTCGCTGTCCTAATGAGGGAAGGGATGGAGGTAGATGGCTGCGCATGCACGACTGCGAGTGTGTTTAAACAGAACAGTCCTATCAACACAATGCGACGTACACAGGAAATGACACGTAAAAAGCGAAACAATCAGAGTTAGTCCACGTTTCATGTGGTGCGCCATGGTCTACAGGCTCGCTCTCTGTGGCCCAGATAACGCGAGCAGCCTCATTATTCTCTGTCAGAGGGGGCTCTAATAATGGGATCCTATCCCCACTGGCCCCCCGCTCTCTCACCGTCTCCCTCTCTCTCTCTCTCTTTATCTTTATCTCGCTGTATGATTATGTCTGTTAAAGCAGCTGGCAGTTCACATTCAGGATGAAGACCATTTCTACACTGACACTGACCGTTTTCATTCACTGACGTCAGTGATGATAGTGAATCGATAGATAGATAGATAGATAGATAGATAGATAGATAGATAGATAGATAGATAGATAGATAGATAGATAGATCCATCCATCCATCCATCCATCCATCCATCCATCCATCCATCTTCTTCCCTCTGCTCTCTGCCTTCAGCTAATTTGTTCACAGTGTTTTTCTGCATTGCGCCCCCTGTGAGGGAGTGATGCATTAATCCTAATGCTCTGTGCCCACCTCGTGTCTTCACATTCTCCCAGCTCCTCCACGGGGTTTAGATTTACACGTTTGTAAATGGGACAGTTAGAACTTGCCAACACTGCAGCATGAAGATAATCCATGAAAACAGATGTGGGTGGAAATTCCGAGGAAGCATGTGCTTCCATTAAAGGCGAGCATAATCACAATAAGAAAAGGTTTATTACAGTGGTAATCGCCATCACTTTTTTTTTCCTTCCCTCTCCATGACACAAACATCTGAACACGTTGATGATGAGTAGCTGCTGTGGCCGAGCAGCAGGAGGAGCGAGGACGTACTGGAGATACAGTATCTGACAGCAGCTCATGAGTGGGCGTCTCTAACGGAATGATTCCCAGCTTCTTTGTTTCCTCTCTGATTTAAGAAGATCCAGAGCAGCAGCATCATTCCTGGCTAATTCCTTACGTGACAGCGATGGGGGTACACGCGTTCTACTGATGCATACTGCTGCAGCGCAGGAAAGAGAAACTGGTTCGATTAAACCTGATATAAATGGCGACTGAAGGAAATAGAGAGACTCTGAGCATATAGATTAAAATCACAGCAATATTTTTAAATCTTTTCACCAGATAAAATATTACTCTAAATAACTGGTGTTTTTTTCTACAAAATCTTTGATATAATTAAAAGAATTAAAAAAGAATAATTAAAAGTAAGTTTTTTTAAAATAAATTAATTTATTTTTAAAATAAATTAATTTTTAAAATAAATTAATATAAATTAAAAAATAAGTTTAAGGACTAAAGTGAACAAAGCGAGTACTTTTTTTTAGCCCTAACTTAAGTAACGTGACTCTCAATAAACCCAAGTGTCATCAATTACATTCATGTCTCGTGTCAACGCAAAAGGACATATTTGAAAAACAGTGCAGGACACTGTACAGGACCATTAGATGTTGTCTTTTTTTTTTTTTTTGGCACACATAAATCTGTTCTCTGTGTTGTCATCTCATTTGCCATAACCTAGTTCCTAATTTGAGGTGATCGTGTCACCCAGGGTGTCCTCAGTCATCACACTATGACCTATTGCATGAAATGCTTCATGATGCCTGGGAGTGAAACCAGATAGGCGCGTCGGCTAAATAAAGAAACGGCCACAACAGTTCTGATCAACACAACACGCCTTTGCTGGAATGCTGGGACTGACACTTGCATAGAATTGGTGCACCACAGCCGGTGCGACACACAGGCATGCACATACAAAACACCACAACAGGTAGAGGACAGTGTGAATAACACGCAGCAAAGAGATGTTTCCACAAGCATGGTAAAAAAAAAACAAAAAAACAAACTTGAGAGCAAAACCTAATGAACCATATGACATATGCAATGCACAGACTTTTGCAAAAGACATATATCGAGCAATTCCATAGTATTTAAGATATCAGTTACATATTAGCAGCTGGTTCTCTATTTTCCTACTCTGTTACGTCAATATAAACAAACGCCACAACATCACGAATTAGCTCATCGGAAAACAAACTGTCGTTTAAAGCACTGAGGGTCATTAACTTTTGTGTAAAGGCAAACTACAACATGCAGGGTGTCAATTAATCAATGTTAATCAATAGCCTCATTTACTAGTCTCCCAGTAACTAGTGACTGGACTAGGGGTCAGATTAAGTGTCCCCTCGGGGGTGCGTCTTAGACAGATCTATCGACAAAAAGGAGGAGGGTCGGCGGCGGAATGACTACATCCTGTTCCAGAGCAGTTACAGGGATGAGGTGCTGGCCGGGGAGCGTGACCAGCAGTGCATGCTCTGAATCGTCCCTGACCGGGGGAAGCAGTGTTTACACAACAGGAAAAGAAGGTGACTGCACAGAGCTGGGGGCTGAATATGGCAGGACAGAGCCAGGGAAAGGTCAGGGGAGGTATTTGACGGCCTCGTGATGATTGCCACAGAGCTGTCAGGACTGTGGGGAGAAGAGATTTGGCCTGACTCTTAATTGCTTCCTAATTGTAACTTTAATATCTAGAGCGAGTACTAGACAATCCGTATCCCTGATGTGATGTCAACAACGTTACACAGTATCTCGTCAACTTAATGCACAAACACAGACTAAGACACGAATAAGACATCCACAACACCCACGTCCCACACACAAATATATGAGTACACTATCACGGGACGGTCAGGTCACCCCCCCCCCCATCACTCACCTTCAGGTCCCGGTGCACCACGCCCATTTGATGGCAGTGAAGCACCGCCTCCAGGATCTGCTGGATGCAATGACTGCATGCAAACACCAAGGGGAGGGGGAAGCGAGGGGGGCGCATGTTAGTCTGAGCAGCGCTACAATCCCGTGCACAGGCCAGAGGTGTAGGGGGGTGGGGTGGTGTTGGAGGAGGTATGACGTGGAGAACAGGGTTCAAAGGGCTCTTCTGCTGCATCGCCCTCTGACATTTGACCCACAGCTAATCAACAGATCCGGGTTAATGATCAATTAAATAAGCTCCAATTAATGAGTGGTTTCTTGGCCCCCAAAGACGAGCGTTAGCTACTCACAGAGGCCGAAAGCTAAGCCCCAATTCATTAACCGTCCATTCTCAGCTCCCCATAATAAAGGTGATCCGACCACATTACAGCAAATGCCACCAATGACCTTCATTAGTGAGGTTTTTATGAGTGGGCTGAAGCTATGTGTTGGAGCAGTGGGTCCTAAGCAACAGAAAATTCCTCTGAGCCTATTTATCCCTGACTAACCAGAGGCTATACTCGATGCTCTTCATCCTATGGACTACCTTCTTCCTGAGAAGAGCATGTCCACGGTAATGAAAGAAGTGTCACTGACTCATTGTGCACTTAATGACATTTCAGCGTCACGTCTGCTGTCGGTCTCTGAAACCTCTACAGACGAGAGCTGCTGTTATAGCATCAGTTAACTTCCCAATGTCTGTGTGTGTGTGTGTGTGTGTGTGTGTGTGTGTCTGTGAGAAACACTGAAGAACAAGAAGTGTGAGTTTATCCACATGAGCAGATGACTGAATATATACGCACACATATATAGACAATTATAATGAGACACACAACATGTACATGTGTGCATAGGGCCATGATTGTTGCCAGGGTCCAGGTTGCGTGGATTAAGGCCTGACCCTTCATGTCTGCTTCCTGTGCACTGACGAGGTGAGAATACATGGAGGTTTAGAGCGATGTTTGTTTGTTTGAGCGTTTTTTGAGCAGATAAAATCTTGCAATGAAAATATATCAGCTTTTATTTTGCTACCAAATGTCAAGAAATGTAATATCCTCAGTTCTCAATAAGAGTTTGGACAGTCCCTCAATGCAAGTTTGATTCAAACTTAGAAAAATTAAGTGAAAAGACAAATGAAAGAAGAAAGCAGAATTGGACGTGATTTTAAAAAAAAAATAGAGAATTGATTTGGTGTAATATGAGAAACTGTTGCTACACAGCATAACCGACAGGTCGTTAGTCAAATCGACCAGCAGCAGCTGAGAAGGAAGCAGCTTGTCGGCCTGCGTATTGTTGACTGAGCGGCCTTGTAATGTTGTTGTGGTTTGGCTCTCAGAAAAGTGTTGGCATTTGGTCTGAAACATTAATGCTCTGAAACGCACACCACTAAAATACCAACATGTCCATGTGAGGTGTCAACTTACAGAGTTGTGTAGTTTTTGTGTGTGTGTGTGTTTGTCTGCAGCTAAGTTTTAAGGTTGAGGTTATAATTCCGTTTAGGTTCAGGTTAAGGAAATGCATGGTGTCAATCAATCAATCAATCATCCCTACAACTTGAAACAAGAACATTAGATGATTAACATATAGAGAAATAGCTAATTTAAGGTCAAAGGTCTGTTAAAACTATCAGCTGCTGACCCGCCAATAGGGGGCAGCTGAAATCTAACAAACATACAGGGCCCTGCTGACGAGCAGGAGGAAGCTGCATTTACTCAGTAGCTGGGCCAGTCCACGAAATATTATAACATGAGAGAAACAAGAGAGAGGGAGAGACAGGAAGACAGAGAGAGAGAGAGAGACAGACAGAGAGAGAGAGAGAGAGAGAGAGAGAGAGATGGACTGCATGACTGTAAAGTTCAGGGCTATAAATTTGAATCCTGTGTCTTATTTCTAAAGGTCCCTCGTTGAATAAATACTGGGCAGGTCACATCTCCAGCGCAGATACTCAGAGCCGCGTGTGTGTGTGTGTGTCGATTGATCACATGTCTGTACATGTGTCATCCAGGCTAAAATGACTTCCATGAATGTGTGTGCGTGTGTGTGTGTGTTATCGCGCACCGTCATTCATACATAAATGTGTTCCCGTGCGTAGGTATGCATGGGTTCAGTGTCAGTGTGTGGGTGTGTGTGCGCCAATCCTCCCCCACTTTGTCAGCTGTTGAGCTCTGTAACCCACAGGGTGAGAATCCCATGCATGGGTTCGAGTGTTTGTGTCTGTTGCTCGATGGAGGACCGTCCCAAATTTCCCAAATGTCCCTGTGTTCGTTAGCAGCTCGGGGTGCGTTTTTACATCCACCCTGCAGTGTGGTCCCTGATCGCACTTGGAGGAGCTGGAAACATGTGCGGCTGTGTCGTTTTGTAAGACAATCCAATTAATAAATAATTATTGAAAAATGATTAATAATTAATAAAAGGGTAACCTGAGCTGAGTCCAAGAGGCCGACTGTGTGTGATTTATCATGAAGAATGAGTTGTTGCAGATTTTGTTTTGGGCAGATTTACCAATAAAACTGAACACTACTAAAAACCCTGTTGGATAAAAAAAAGGATTCAATCTATTAGGACTGCAGAAAGAAAACTGTTTTTTTTTACTATTATCATAATGCATCTCCAATCTTAATTTGTTTTAAATGCATTACGATTAAGACGAGTCCTCCTCTGTGAAGATGCACTAAAGTTAATGGAGGCTGTCTTGAAAACACAAAGATCAATACAATAAAATAAAAATGACTTGAGGGCAGAACGATGGGAGGAAGAGGGAGGGAAAAGGAAATCAATAAAGCACACAGTAAATACGACTGGATTTTTTTTTTTAAACTGGCCTCATGGGAGAAACTGATGGTTGTGTGTGCAAGTGTAAACACTGGGAATTTATTACACCTGCAGGAGGTTGTGTGTCTTGGTGTGTGTAAGTCTTGTTTATTGGTTTAGCTGATTGGGGGCCAGTGCAACAGGAGCTTCTGACATGCCGATGTTTGGAGATGGCAGATGGGGTAGGGTGGGTGAGTGAGGCAGGCCAGGGTCCTCCAGTTAACAAGACAATACAACACGTACAACAACAGCAACAACTACAAAAAGCATCAAGAAAAGATAAGAGCTTATCAGGAGACGAGGCGGACAGGCGGACATAAGACCAGCGACTGACAGGGACGAGACGGACAGACGAGACGAAGGAGGTAGGAAGAAGGTAGGAAGGAGGAAAAATGGGTGGAGAAAAGAAAGAACGCAGGCAAAGGTTTGGGGGTGGGGAGAGGTGGGGGGGGGTGAGGGATGCAGATGCTCCTCTACATATACTAACCTTCAAGTCCCTGTGCACTATGTCATGTTGGTGAATGTGATGGACACTTTCTAGAATCTGATGGATACAGTGACTGTGAAGACAAAACAGAGAGGGGAGGGTAGTGGTGGGGGGGGGGGCATATACAGGGTGCGGTGAAGGTGGGGAATGGAGGGGAGGATGGTGAGAGGGAAGAGACAGGATGCCAGGTGAACAGAGTGCCGAGCAGGGTCGATGTCAGGTGAATGTGACAAACATTTCGGATGAGAAGATGATGATGATGATGATGAAGGAGGACAAGAGACGTCAGTGGAGAGGACAGAAAGGTGGGAAAGAGAAGAGAGGAGGAGGATGAGAGGAGGATTTATGTAGATTGAGATGTTGGAAGGGGGAGTGATGGAAGGGTGAATGCGGGTGGAGGAGACAAAAACATTTTGTTTTGCTTCTTTTTTTTTAAGAAAAAAAAAAACCAGACAAGCAGACAAATTCACATCAACACTGACAGAGGAGAAGAGAGAAGAAGAGAGAAGGAGGAAATTTAAAAAAAAAAGAAAAACAAAATGACAGAATGCGAAAGAGAAAATAGGAAGAATTCAGAGATATAAAGATACAGAGAGAAATGGAACACTGATGTAGAGGATGAGACTGAATCACAGGCTGAGGATCTGACGCCACGCTATTTTTCCATTTCATCACTGAAACACATCAGTGTGCACGTTATGAAGAGATACACATTCCTACCTCACTCTTACGAGTGCGTGTGTGCGTTAGTGTGTGTATACTGTATGTAGGCTTGGTGCGACGAGCGAGTATAATGCAGAGTGTGTGACTAACAGCAGGCGCAGGGAGACAGGCAGCCTGCAGGATCCCCACCCACACACTGTCTACTGAGTAGGAGGACTGAGAGAGAGAATGAGAGAGATATATGTGCATGAATTCTCATAAACAGCTAAAAAAGAAAAATATATACATTCCACATACACACCGAGGTTGAAACATCAAAAGCACATATGCAGCATATTGCTGGTGAGGAATTGCACTGACTTAATTAAATTCATACCAGATCAATACAAGAACTCGATTCTAACCATGAAAATTCAGCAGCACCTATAATCCACATTTTAAAACATTCCAGTTTCTCCAGTTTTCCACGGATTCAACCTCTCACCCTGCCGCAGAGACTTCAGGCTGTGTATTTACACTATTGTGCGGTCACACATGTGCAACCATACCACATACCATTCAACTGCTACTATATTTAACCTTAGTCTCCAGTTCTGATGCTGATAAAACAGTTTACCTAATGTTTATGTGAGTAAAGATGCATTAATGTAATCTACCATAAACACAGCACACATGTGCACATACACATTCACACACACACACACACACACACATCCTGCTCCTGCTGCATAAGCTCACCTCTGGAACAGAGACAGTGATTGGAAACATTACTGAATGCACAGCGACCTGTGGTATTTGGAAATGGAACTGCTTATCCATCCCACTCCTTCGTTTGTCTATTTGTGTGAGCCTCTGCCGTCTGACTGACCAAAATCATTATGTCACTCTGAACGGACCGGTCTGTGTAATGAACTCCTGCTGAGGATACAAGAGAGGATCATGGGATTGATATGCCGTGTTTCCAGGACTGGATTATTGTCATTAACTCCATCAGCAGAGAGAAACTGTGGTAGACTGTGACAGGAGACGACAAGGTGTGATGCAACACAGTTTGGGACCTGGTTGACTGCATGAGTGTGTGTGTGCGTGTGTGAGTGTGTGTTTGTGTGTGTGAGAGACTAATTACTGTAGCTAATTAAAGTCCCACTTCTCTCTGGTCTCCTAGGGAGTGAGGGTGGAGGAGAAGAGGGGGACTAGCCTGGATGACTGACATTTAGAGAAGAGTGAGAAAAGGCAAGTGTGTGTATGTGGTTGTGTGTGTCTGTGCGTGTGTGTCACTGCGCTAGGGCCGAGTACTTTAAGGGTTACAAGGTAGGTGGGAGATAGGCACTTATTAGTACTGCAACGTATGGTGGGTACATGGCAGACACGCACACACAACACAGAAACATGGCTCCATCGTAACTAAATGCACACCCCGCAGCCCTTATTCTAACTCATAACATAAGCCCGACTGTAACATTAAAACCAAGCCTAAACTCTCACACAGCCTTTTGTAGGTCTGTCCCAGAGTGAGGACCAGTCAGAATGTCCTCACTTCTAAAAATACACCCGCTTCCAAAGTCTAAAAGTAAAACTGGTCCACTCAAAGGGACTGTCGGTGTACTAGTTCTCAAAATTAGAAAAAAATATATATATAGTGTAATATGTATAGATGTATAGATGTATAGATAGATAGATGTATAGATAGATAGATGTATAGATAGATAGATAGATAGATAGATAGATAGATAGATAGATAGATAGATAGATAGATAGATAGATAGATAGATAGATAGATAGATAGATGCATAGATAGATAGATAGATAGATAGATAGATAGATAGATAGATAGATAGATAGATAGATAGATAGATAGATAGATAGATAGATAGATAGATAGATAGATCTCAAGGTAGTCATGTCACTTCGGCACAGACAATCTCTCTCAGACTCTGCTGAATGGACAAACACCCACATCACAACTGTCATTTTCAAGTATCTCTCTCACTCTTCTCTCGAGCCGGTTGGATGTCCACCCCTCACTACTCCATTTCCTCTTCCACCAAACCGTGGCTGTGTGTGACGATGAGTCAGCACAGGCTGTGCTGGGCATTAAATATAAAACAAAATGGGTGGTAATGTTGGTGGTGGCGGTTGGGGGGGGGGGGGGGGGGGGGGGGGGGGCAGACAGTAAAGAAAAGGGTTGAATGAAAATCAAGAAACAAAAGAGCGAGCAAAACTGTCCACATACACAAAATCACAACGGTTTTGCCTTCACACTTGTTTTGATGTTTTAACCCCCCCCCCCCCATGTGTGGGGTGGGTGACTAAGGACCATTATTTACTTTAAGTGTGACCTATAAGTGTTTATGGTTATATTTACAAATACCAGCGATGCAATAATGTTGTTTTTGACTGCCTTTTAACAGTGTCTGCAGTTTCTAAGGTGGCACTGACGTAAAGGAAGAAGCAAGGGAGGTGAGGTTGTGAATGTTCTAGTATGGCGATGAAAAGAGGAGGTCAAGCTGGTGCACAGAGGAAGAGAGAGGGAAAACAGCTATCAGGAGAAAGGTGGAAAAAAAAACAAACAGGAAAAAGAAAAGAGGACAAAAGGCAAAGAGAAGGAACATGTGCAGTGAGAGGAGGTGAGAAGAATAAAAGACGGGACAGCAGAATGTGAAAGGTAAAAAGGGAGGAGAAGAGGAGCGAAGGAGTAGAAAAGAGAGTCATGAAACAAAAACCAGGAAAATTACGTACAAACGCAAAACGCAACAAACGGGAGAAGACGACATGGGGCACAGACCGACTGAGGGACAAGGAGACGCCCTTTGACACATACAGGAGTGAAGGCCGCTCCTACCTGGCGTCTGCTTCGCTGTAATACTCTCTGGCTACGATGTCCTCAAACAGTTCACCTCCGGTCACCCTGTGTGACACACACACACGCACACACACACACACGCACGCATTAAACGTGGGATGCTTGATTTGATAGGAAGTGGGGGAGGGTGGGGTACAGAGGCTACAAAGCGAGGATTCCTTCTTCATGTGTTGTTGCCTGTAGCAGCCCCCCCCCTCCCATCTTCCCTTTCCCCCACCCCACCACAGAGTTACCATGGAAACTGCAGGGAACTGCCGAGAGATGGATGCGGACGGCGTGGGTGGTAAAGGTTGGGGGACGGGGGGGGGGGCAAATATAGGAGTGTGTTACGTAATTGTATATGAAGGAGAGAGTGGGAAGAGGAGAGGAGAGGAGAGGAGAGGAGAGGAGAGGAGAGGAGAGGAGAGGAGAGGAGAGGAGAGGAGAGGAGAGGAGAGGGGGATGACTTACAAGTCAAACAGGAGGTAGTGGAAGCCCTCCTCTGATATACTGTCATGAAGACGAACTGGAAGAGAGAACAGAGTAAGAAGGTAAATGTCTGATCACCTGTGTATTTATCATTATTTCAGCATTTTAACGAGCAGGGTAAAAACAGAAAGAAAATTTTAAAAAAAAGCAGGCGTGGGAGAATGTGTGGGGGTAGAAACCACAGGGAGCCATAATAATTGAGTCTTATATCATATACTGTCTATTTACAGTATAATGGAGGGTTATGACTATAAACTTATCTACTTTATCACAAAAAATAGACGTTTATTTACATTTATATATAACACTACCACTGCATTGCTGCTACTATTTTTTTTTCTAATAATAGATAAATTGGCTTTTTGCTACTTAGTAACAAATGCGCTGAAATCCAATTAAATACTTTGCGATTAATCTCACTTTATAAGGGGTTTATTTCAGGTAGGGGCCTGTTTCAGGTCTGATGCTGAATCAAAACAAACTGTGAAACTGCTGCCGCTGGTAACAGGAGCAAAAATAGAAAGTCACGTCCTCACCGATGTTGGGGTGTTTCAGCAGGCGACAGATCCGGGCCTCTCGCTCCAGCTTCTGGTGATCTGACGGGAAACGGACACCGAAAGACAGACGGATTTAATTTCTAAAACCTGACTGCACAGTGTGCAGTGTCTTATTTATTGATTAACATCCTGGAAAACATCTGGAAAAGCTGAAACACGTTAATAAGATGTGTTGATTCCTCAGGCTTTGACATGATCATTGGTGTCAGTACAGTGCAGACAGAATGTCCACGTCAACACAGCAGCAGAAATCCACACTGTCAGTTAACAGTTTGCCAGTTTGACTGCTGTGTCTTTCTATGGCACTGTCATATTAGTGGTAGGAGAAATAAATAAACATGGTGTTATGTGAATATAAAGCAAAATAAATCATGAGAGTTCCCATTTTTAAATATACAGCTGGATTACATTTTTTAAAAAAAACACTCTTTCTATCTCTTTCTTTTATGCTGTACCACACACACACACACACACACACAGACACGCACACACACACACACACGGGGTGGACCACCCTGCTTGAAAAACGTGGGAAATGCCGTGTGTTCATCCACACCCATGTACCCATGTTAGTTGCTCAGGCTTAAAAGAAAAACCACACACACACACACACACACGTAGGCGACAGTATAAAACAGGAGCACACACACACTCACGTTGGCTCTGAGGAGCTGACAGTGAAGTGTAAGCCCAGTGATTATAGACTTAGAAGATGAGAGGAGCGAGGCGGAGAGACGAGTGGAGGAGTGTTGGGGTAGAGGAGGGTAGTTAATACGAGCTGTGTACTGTATGTACTCTGTGAATTTTTATCCTTTCCACAAATGGCTTTTCAAGGGATATTCAGAAATACACTGAGTGTACGAGTGAGACATTGGTTAATAACTGGGGAAGAAGTATCATTAATTTGCCCAATCCCAATAAACGCCGGCGGCCATGGATGATCACGTCTTTATAGCATCGTCGTATTTTCCAGTACAATTAGAAAATCACTGTGACCAGAGTTTATCTAGTGTTTCAAAAACACTCCCAGATATGTTGTATCCGACACGCTACAGCGTCAAGCGCTGGGAAAGACGTCCTTAGCACCGAGCGTCGCATTTCATTCTGTCACTGGCATCTGCCGACATTACTCTGCAAGTACGGAATTGGCTCCGAGTGAGCGTCGTGGTTCATCTTAGCTTAGTCCGAACAGATGGCCAGACTGAGCCTTTGTTATCTGCACGTCTTTGGAGGACTGGATGACTCGAGGCTCAATTGAAAATCATATTGCTTGATGTAACGGCTGAAACCATCAATTTATCCATAATGACGATTTATGGAAGAAACTAATTGTCTCTCCTTTCTTTACTTTCACACATATATATATACTGTATATGTATATATAAATATATGATTCTCTACCTATTGGGATTGGGACATAGAGTATTTGTCTTGGGATTTACAGGTGGAGATGACTGAAGATTAGATATACAGCCCGCTCTGTAACAAGAACCGCAGCTATTCAGGTCCTTTATCCCGGCTTTATCAGGCTGGCCCGGATCAATGGCAGCTAAATCTTCAGCCAACACTGTGCAAGACGGATGACCTGACGACGTCAGAGCATTCGGACCAGGTTCTCTGATGGCTGGCGCTGTCGAAAAAACCAGCCTGTCGCATAATCATGGTGACAGGTTAGTGACGGGTTAAACAGCCTGTCAGTCACAGACTAAATCCAGTGTTTCAGATGCAGAGGCGAGAGGAGAAGGTGGAGAGACAAATGAGGATGTGAGGACTGGTCCTGAGGGAACTGAGACAGGAAGTGTAGGGGGTGATAAAAAAAAAGGAGGACAAGCAGGAGGATAGAGGTGGCAGAGGAAAAACATAGAAGCACCGACGGAAACCCAAGGACAGTGTTCACTGATGTCTGCAGGAATACACTGAATTCCTCATTACCGGTGAGGAATTAAGTCCCAGGAGGGGAGGAGACGTAAAAAGAGCCACAAAGTCAGCCATTAGGGGACAGCCATGTTTAAGTCGTGTCCATAAGCCTGCTGTTTTCAGAACATTTCACATGTGCGGAAAGTTATTGCAGAGTCAGAAAAAAAAAATGTCATGGATTCAACAAAAAATATTCTACAAAAAGCGAAATTAAATGTAAAATGTGTCATCTGTCAATTACAGTCGAATCAACAAAACATATGGTACATCTGTAAAGAAAAAAAAAAAAAAAGTACTGCTCAAAAGAAATAACAGCGATTTGAATTATGGCTGCGGTGACCACATCTGTCCCGGCTGTTTGACTTTGACACAAAGCTGGACGGCCAAAACCGGGTCACACCGCTGCTACTGCATTGCAGGTGAATCTGAAAACGCACAAACACACACAGACACACACACACAGGCCATCCAGCAAACCTCTGGCATCCCCTGTCCAGAGATCAATGCCAATAAACAAGCTCTGTGATTGGCTGCAAGCCTAAACCCACAGACCTGCCCTACATTTCCTGTTGACATGTGCTGGATTGGCAGTAACCGTTTGGCGGCTGCGGAGCGGTATGGGCTGAGGGGGTGGGTGGGCTGAGGTGGTCTGAAGATGTCACACAGTGGAGAAGGCTGCTTATGTGTACAATCTGTTACCTAATCGTAGCTCGTCCTACCTCACTTTCATCCACTATGTTGAGCTCATCGTCATAACCAGGTGGGAATTTACGACGTTATGACTCGGTGAGTCATCACAGCGTTCTGACTGCGTTTACCAGGAAATCCTCAGTCTTTTCTTTTTATAACCGACGGATCCACTGAGCGGTCGACTGACTGCATCACGGTCTGAATATCTGTGCGAGCGTGCACGCCCGGCGAGTGCGTGTCGGACAGAGAGCGAGCGCGGGTGTCAGATGAGAGTCCCATGCTAAAGGCATGTAGGCGTACAGGCGCATGGCCCTCAGCTGCCAAGTGCCTGGGGTGCCTTCTCTCACATGACCCCTCCCTCCTCTCAGCTACCACCTCCATCTGCCAGCACTAAACAAACGCTCCTCTTAAGTTGCTGCAACCAGGGCTCTTCGCTCGCAGACCTTACCTGACGTCTGGGAGATGTTGAGACGTCGAAACAACCTGAGCCAAACCCCACTTCCAAAGTGAAGCAGCAAGTCGCCACGACTGCCATGAACCCTGGCTGTAGCAGCCCATGTTAGATAGGTCATGGAGCTATAAATAGGACCTGGAGTAGAACTAGTATGCAGCGGCTCTGCTGTTTCATAGAACATGGCTCATCCATTAGTAAGGAGCACAGCTCAAGCCTCGCACACCACTCAGGTCAGATCACTTCCACTATAAAACGCTGAAGACGAGAGATTACACCATGCCTTATGAAATGTGATGGGAAGCTGCAAGCGGCTGCGCTCCCCGATAAGGCAGCTGGAGTGAAACGTATACGTCCAATGATAGCACAACCTATATGTGATTTATTTATTCTGCTGCGACTGTGTGAGTGTGTGTGTGTGTGTGTGTGTGTGTGTGTTTAGAGCTCATCAAGCCAGTCACAGGGATTAACTGTTAACCTCCTGCTTATAACAGCCGGATAATCTAGGATAGGTTTAATCTCATTAAGGACTCGCTGCACTGACAATGTCAAAAAATGACGGGTGACACAACAGCTGCAAAGGAAGAACTGGAGAAAGTGTTCACATTAAAGTGTAGCTAGATCAAATGGGGTGTTTATGTCATGTTTTTTGTGTAACTACTATTTTTGCACTTTTTTTCCCCCCATCTTTTTGTCACGTCCATAATTTTACTTTGAAGAAAATGTATGGCACATTAAAAAAAAAACACAACATCTATTTATAAATACTACCACCTTAATTTCTACTCACCCAATCAAATGTGCTGAAATTTAAATCCAAATTTTTTTTAAACACCATACTATGTTGGAGGTGTAAGAGTGATACACAAACTGCTGCTTCTATTTCCTGACATCCACGTAAACAAAATGCATCTGAACCAATGAGGGCCTTGGACAAAGGGTCATTAAGTTTGCAGCTAACTCCAAGAGTAAACATTCAGCTAACTTTAAATATATTAGCACGTGTCAGTCACTGAAAATAATGGATTAATCCCAGACAGGTATTGGGTTTTCACTCTGTCCAAGATCATCCAGTCAATGGGAATTTGGCACGCTGGCTAACCAAACAATGAGTCCACCAGAAGACCACGAGCTCGGTTCCACATTGTATCATCATAACAGAAGGCCCTCATATAATGCCTTTTAAAATGGTTGTGTTTGTGCGTCTGCGTGCGTGTGTGTGCGGGCAGGGTAACAGTGTCAGCATGATGCCAACTGGCCCCAACAGTGGGTCTCCAGTTACGAGGCTAAAGGGGCAGCAGGAGATTTACACGGGACAAGTGGTGGTGTAAGCGGCCACTGTGGATCTGGAACAGTGGTGGTGGCCATGTGGCATTTAGCCTTGGCTTAGGTTTAAACTAATACTGACAGAGTAGCATGTGACACTAATGTGAAAAGATTATGACATCACATTATAATACAATCACACTAATTCATTTGAAAGGGCCTCGTTTCCTCAAGCAGTCAACGTTTTAAGCTCAAAGCAAGAAGACAAAATGTATATTATCAATAACAATTGTTGACGTAAATTGCAAAATGCAAAAGAAACGCAACAGAGACGAACGTCACGGTGACAGGATGCTTCAGTGCGACATGTTTGTATGTATGTTAAATATTACGTTTAAAATGGTAATTACAATGCATCTTAACTTTTGAGATAAAAAAATGTGGTCCTATGCAGCACCATCTGAGAGGGTAGCTGTTAGATATCACTTATATAACACAGTCTACACTGTAGGTGGAGAGGTGACCACTGGGACAGCGAAACTATGAACAAATTAGTCATTGTTGTGCAGTTACACATTGCGTCTCTGTTGTTTCACAACAAAGAAATACAACAATACTCCTTTTGTCTGAGAGCCTTCTACGAACCACCACACAGGTGGTTTGGCGACACATGTGGTGAAAGACCAGAAAAACATGGATGGACACTTACCTCTGGCAGATAACTTTTTGGTGTTGATTATTTTGGCGGCATACTCCTGTCCTGTACACAGCTTAACGCATCTGCGCACCACTGAAAAGGCTCCCCTGTAAAACAC
This sequence comes from Trinectes maculatus, assembly GCA_016785345.1. Lineage (NCBI taxonomy): Eukaryota > Metazoa > Chordata > Actinopteri > Pleuronectiformes > Achiridae > Trinectes > Trinectes maculatus. The sequence continues at coordinate 565,369 of JAFBJQ010000907.1, forward strand.
GGACAGGACATTTATTAAGCTTCAGTTCACTGTATTTAGTGTGACACACTATAATCTGCAGAAGATATCAGCTGAAGCGACATGTTTGTGCTTCTCGAACAAAATTATTCATCATGGTTTCAGGAAAAAGTCCTGAAACCATCAACATCATTGGCATTTTCTGCACGGGTTGCATTTTTTTCCAGTCCCAATGCAGAATAAAGATATTGTCAGTTACTCACATTTTAACTGTGCCGCCATGATTTGTCTACCTAATGAGCTCCCACGAGAGTCCCCATACACACTCAGCATATTCCAACATGCACATGTGGAGTGACACAAAGGGCTCTCAAACACAAACCCAGCATTATTTAAGTGGTTTAATACTATGAAAACGCTCTCTTTCATGAAATAAAGCATAACGTCTCAACAAACACTTCAGTTGAACCTAGGTATTTGTTCCAAAGACAATTAGTGCCACTGTTGATAAATAAAACTAAACAGACTTAACCAGCAAGGTCACCGCCAAAGGTGAAAGTTGTAGGACCAACTGATGTAAGATGTAGATCACTTTTACAGAGGAGTGATGCTGTATTAGCATTATGAAGGTATGTAATGCATCACAAGGGTTAAGTCCAGCAGTTGTATTGTGTGTTGGTGTTTTATGCACAGCATGGGTGACAACAGCCACACACGCATAGGAAACAAATGGAAAAACGACTGAACACAACCTTCACAGCTGTGTTTGGAAAGTTCACACTCCGTGAGGTAAGTGTCTATCATCTGGGCTAAATGTGCTTTTACACGCCTACACATTTCAATAAGGTAACAGGCCATGAATCAAAGTCTGGTTTGACAAATAGAATGTGGACATAGGGCGATTTAGAAGGACGTTTTTTTTTTGAAGAAAAATATATTGCCAAAAATGGGATGAGATCAAAAGCACACAGGAAGAAAGTATCAAAAACTTAAATTAGATAATGTTGAAAAAGATGGGCTCGGCATTGGCAACACAAAACATAAAAACAAAACCTCAAAAGCTGTTAAAGTAAATGAATGGTTCAGCATGTTTCAGCCCATGCTGTGGTGTTTGTCACAATACTTGAATGTCACTTTGAGCTCTGAGAAAGTGACACCAGTAGAGATTGAGCGCACAACTATTTGCTCTTCTCAGATGATGGATCAGTATTAAAAAGTTACACAGAGCGTTATCATGTGAACGCCTCAACATCCACACCTGCGCTCTTTCCTCCACGCTTTAAGTGACTGGCTGAATAATGCTACTGCAGTCTGAGGGACGCTTCGCAGCATAGGGTGGACAGATGTGTCTCCTACACTGAGCGCGTCAAAGCCAGTGATTCTGACTGGAGAGTATTGTGTGTCTACATACACATTAAATCACTTGCATTCTTCACAAACATCATTTTTTCAATAAAAGTTAAGTTTGTTTTCTCTCTGTTGGATATACGCAGACTGATAACATTGTATATTACACACGGGGTGAATGGAGAATGCTGAGGATGTATATGACTCTATTCCATTGACTGTGTATTAAGATGGATGACGCTTCGCTGCTTTCTCCCATTATACAAAAATAAAGCAATATTCCAAATACTGACGCGTGCTGGTGACGTCATTTGAAGCCAGAGTCTCAACCAATCATAAACCAATCTCATTGATGGGGGGGTTATTACCTGTACTGCAGCCAGTCACCAGGGGGCGATGGAAATGTTTTGCCTTCGCTTAAAGAAGCTGTCACATTATCCATTATTGTATATAAAAATTTATATAATTATACGGTAAAACTTATACATTAGTAGCCAGTTTAGCATCTGGTTATATGGGAAAACAATATGGCTATCTGGTTAAAGGAAAAGTCCACCAAAAATAAAAGACAAATGGAATGCGTTTGAAACATGCAGGTCCTGCTGGTGTGCGAGGCGGCTCTGAGGCGTGCGTGGCTTGCTCTTTCACTTTCACAGCTTTGATCCACAGCAGTTACAGCGGATTTGCATTGTGACCCAGTTTCATAATGAAACATCCATACAAACTGAAGTCATTACTGCCTAACTCAACACTCCGCTGTGCAAACAATGCATTTTCACGAAAGACGGCCAAAACTAAATAGACAGCATTTATCTACTGCTAGTGCAGCTGCTCGCTTCTGATAATCACCACACGCTTGAATGCAACTATTTAACATATAAAAAGCTCACGACTGTTGCTGCCTGCTACACAGTACATCAGCTTACTATCAATGTAGTGAGTGTTTATACTTTAAAAAGTTTCATTTTAAAAATATAATCATTTTCTTCAGAAATCCTTATTAATTCAATTCCAATATTTTATTGGTTTACTAACCCTGACATTTAATGCTAAAATAATTGGTGAATATTCTATGAAACCCAACAAACCGCTAATGTAAGGCGAGGTAGGCAAGATGGGATGAAGGCAAATGGGGAGAAACACACACAGTCTGAAACTTCATCACTGATGCACCTACCTTCTATTGTTGTCAACTGATTTTCAATTTGCGTCATATGTTTTATTTCCAATCGAAAACCTACAAGATTAGTATATATTGCATTGGGTAAAAAACACTTAAACGTATGTACACACATTTGAGAGTCACACCTTTATGGAGACCCACCAAATGCAACGTGTACTGCGCTCTGTTCTCAAAAGGTCTTGGTTGATGGATAAACTGCATGGGGCCAATCAAGCTATCAGTAAATAACCAGTGATATGCATGACAATCAAACAACAGCAGCACGACACCCTGCAGCAGCAATGTAAACAATGTACGCCTGATGAGGAGTGATTTCTCCATTGTGCACTATACCACTACACTACGCTACTGAGAAAATAACATAAATATCATGACTTTTGTGACCTGGTTGATCTGTATATTCATTTTTATATGTCATAACATCGTACGCATGTTGTATGGGGCTCAAACATATTTTTAAAATGCATTCATGAAGTTAGTTTAACAATATTTAATGGATATTACACAATGTTTATACATATTGCTAGAACTGATATGGTTTCTGGCGCTGAGGGGAAAAGAACACTATTCAGCCTGGTGTCAGTGCAGCCTGTCTTATGTTGTGTCATCTGCCAAAGGGAAGGAGAGCGTCCACTCAAAGCAGAGGAAGTGTCAAACTATTTGTGTTCATGCAGAGAGACTTAATTCAGAACTTTAAATGGAGGAAGTGAAGGAGGAAATGGGGTCAAATGAGGTTCCAAAACAACAATAACAGAAAAAAAAAATCCAAGGGGCCTGAATAATTTGACTATGAATATTAATCATAACAATAACTTCATCTTATAGTTTAACAATAGTTTGTCGTGATGAACAGTTCTAAAATAAATAGTGCTATTCATGTTGCTGTTCAAGCATTTTTAGTTGTATAGGTAGAGATGTTTACTGGATATTACACAATGTTTATACATAATGCTAGAACTGATATGGTTTCTGGCGCTGAGGGGAAAAGAACACTATTCAGCCTGGTGTCAGTGCTGCCTGTCTTATGTTGTGTCATCTGCCAAATGGAAGGAGAGCGTCCACTCAAAGCAGAGGAAGTGTCAAACTATTTGTGTTCATGCAGAGAGACTTAATTCAGAACTTTAAATGGAGGAAGTGAAGGAGGAAATGGGGTCAAATGAGGTTCCAAAACAACAATAACATAAAAAAAAATCCAAGGGGCCTGAATAATTTGACTATGAATATTAATCATAACAATAACTTCATCTTACACGCAGGATAAACACATGTGCACACCACATTATTAATCCTTCACGCGTATTCACGCGGGTTAAAACCACGCAGCAACTGTCACGTGCTCGAAACACTAAATAATCCATCCACGCGCTGTTTAACCCGAATCGCCGCTTTTATAATGGTGCGTTCGTGGTTTTTTTTTTAGATTAATTTGTTTTCGTTGATATATAAATTTATTTATAAATATCTGCGGTACGCACGGTTGCACCGCAACACACAAGCACACAAACACACACCCACACACACACTGCTGCGAGGGAGACGTATTTTGAGCTGTCATCCCGAAAAAGCAACACACACACACACACACACACATTGCGCTGCCTCTGAAAACCAGCCTCCCTATAGATAACACACAACCCTACAACCGCCGCCAACAGACACACACACACACACACACACACACACACACACACACACAGCACCGGGCAGCTGCTACTCACTTGCCCAGCTCCTCGTACAGCTGGTATTCATCTGTGAATCTTGTACAGGTTGTCGTGGCCATGTCTCTCGGTGCTTCTCCTTCTTCAGCTCGTGCTGGTTGTTGTTGTTGTTGTTGGTTGTTGTTGTGGTTGGTGTTTAGTGGTGTTTGAGGGGGGGGTGTTGGTTCGTGTTGGTCCGCCCAGCAGCTACACGGCCGGTGGAGCGGAGAGACGCCGTCAGGCAGCAGCTGAGAGTGACGGAGGGTTCGAGACTGAGAGAGAGACGCAGCGAGCTGGGTGGGTGTTTCTCTCCTGTACAGCGGTCCGTAAACGCACCGTGAGTCAAGGGCGCCGACTTCCTGCCAACACTTCCACAATAAAATCCAATTTTAAAAAAACAGCTTTTAATGTTTTAATCAAAGTGTGCTGAATAATGTATCGACTGGTGATTTATTACTACTACTTTAATCAATTTAAGGGCTAATTAAAATTTGAAATCCCAAAACAACAAACACGTTGAGAAATGTTATCGACCAGCAACTTTCAGCAAAAAAAAACATTTCCACGCACACATTCAGACAGTATGAGAAAAACAACACAATTCATTATTTCTCTTGAGTCACGTAAGATATGGAGGTTATCCTTTAAATTCTTTGTCAGCTCATACATATTGACATAAATTAACTCGTGTTTTGGTAGTTGTGGAGGGATGCTGGCGATGCTTAATTTCAACCTTTTGCTTCCGTAGAGCCAAACCTGGACCTTTATTTTGAAGGCAGATACATCAACAGTTTTCCTGTCTTGTGTCACTTTAATTCATGTGACTTAACGACCCGCTTGTTTTAGTTGAACCTTCGCTTACGGCGCGGTGGTGGAGTCGCTGCTCTCTGCCGCCCCCTGGTGTTCAAGCGTGAAACCCTCGCAATGTGATGGAGCGCGCCTCCCACGGTGCGTTATCTCCAAATAGGGGCAAATATGAGCGAGCTGGTTAGTGCCTTCAAAACGTGCCACGTGCTAAATGCCTGTTATGCACAAAGACACTATGATGCAGGGTTTTAGAAACAGGTGAAGTGACACTGCCAAACTCTGTAATAGTTAAATAAAGATCACATCATTTCACGTTTCTACCCTTTATCCTTTACCCAACCTTCACCTATCTGACTTGCAAAGAAAAAAACTTTTACGTTTAGTTAAATGCTTTTACTATAGATGCACAAAAAACAACTGTATGCATCATACCGTCATACAGACACACACACACACACACACACACACAAATAAATTAGAGAATTGACATGACAGGAATAAATGATAATAAAAATCATCGAGACATTGTCAGAAGAAAACAGGTCATGTTCATCACAGCACCAGTCACACATATTATATTATATTATATACAGTAGTCATCAATTAAATAAAAAGTATGTATCTAATGTAACTGTCACCATGCTTGACCTGAATCTCTTCTAACAGGCCTTTAATATTCTCAGGTTGTAATAATGTGCAATAAAACTTTAAGTCAGAAATCAGTGTGTGCGTGTGTCAATGTAGCAGTCGGACAGAGTTGATGTGAAGATGGTAGAGAAAGTCTGCGTATGGTGCGCCGCCATTTGGACTCTTGTCCTCCACCAGGTGACGCTGCAGAGCCTCCTCGCAGGTGTCACCCTGTTTTATCACCCACAGCTGAAACAAAACAACACATGGACTTGTGAGGGCCTTCCAGAGGCGGTATCAGCAGTCAGCTAAAGGTGTATATGTCACCTGTAACGCTGTCTGAAATGTAAAGTAAAGGTCACAGACGTTGGCTGACTCATGTGGCTGTGGTTGGTTTGAAAGAGGATGGGTCAGCCGCTCACCTTACGAGCAAAGGGCACCTGGGAGTTCAGTGTGTTGATGAGGGATCTAATACAAGTGGACAAAGGGTTTTCCAAAACTGGTAACTTGGTCTGAAGGAACACACACACACACACATACACACACACACACACACACACACACACACACACACACACACACACACACACACACACACACACAAGCACAACAACAGAAATGGACAGGAAACCCACAATCAGTCACAAAACCATCATTCTCACCTGTAAGGTCAGAGGTCAACATGTAAATCAACATGGTGCAGGTAATGGTCCTTGTATACTGACCCCCTCAATATCTTACCTCTCCAGATGGCAGGGAGGAGAAGCAGCTGGTGTTAAAGACCTCAGCCAGGGTGCTTGTTGGGACTTGCGTGCCCACCCACAGCAGCAGAGTGAGGGGTGCATGGACCAAGTACAGACCCCTGGGCACCAGGCTGAGGGCACTGCAGCGCAGCCCCTGCTCCAGGATTGGAGTGACGGGGTCCTCAACAGACAGCGGCTGCAAGTGACAAAAGCAGAGTGGGATTTCCCAAAAATGTAGGAAAAGAACAACTATTTCACTGTGACCGAGCCAAACTCCTGTGCTGATCATACTGACCAGAGGCAGCAGCAGAGGGTAGAAGTGCGTGGCGGTGCTGCGGGTGTCCATGCTGAGCACCTGGCAACGCTGCTGTAGTCGATGGTGGACAGAGCTCCTCAGGCCCGGCAGCAGCACCACACTCTTCCTCAGACTGTTGATGTAAACAGGAAGAGCTCGCAGGTGCTGAGGGAGGACCAGCTACAGTACACACACACAAGCAGGACACTGTGTATGGTGAAACTGATTTGGTTACAAGCAGATGGCCATGGTTCCTCAGTAACTAGAATAGTATTTACACTATTCCAAAAGTGCACCCTTATATAATATTAAAAGGAAAGATTAACCCAAACCTCACCTGTCCAGCTGACACTGACGCAGAGGAGCAGTGTTTACGGTAGGACGCCAATGCTTCAGTCACCTCTGTCTGCAGTTCTTCCCTCAACTCCTGGAGAGGGCGCTCCAACGCTGCACAGTACACTAAATGGACACATCATAACGTGGTAACTGACGGGGTTAAATTCAAAACTGTTCCAGTTTCTGAGGAGATAATTTTAGACTTGCAGCCTAAAAACAATGTGTGAACTGTACATCAAGGAAAAACAGAGCAGAGGCAGAAAGCGATGATACGTCATAATGAAAGCACAGATATGGGATATGAGATTTTTACGTTTACAGTTTACAACCTACATTTGTGTATTTATAAAGTACAGTACATAAATAATCCATTATTCTCCAGTACTGGTTCCTTACTTTTCTTGCAGTAGAAGGTGAGTAGTGTCTGGGCCTGAAAGTGGCGAAACACTTCCTGTAGTTGACGTGAGCATCGCAGCGTCAGAGTGTGAATCCTGGACCTCCTGTCTCCTGTCTGGGTGCTGTAAGACAACACAGTCTGGAACACAGGAGAAGGAGAGAGGGTCACGTTTTTACTCAAACTACAAAAAGACCACGTACAGACCCGGTATTCAAAGCCGCCCCGCGAGATCCACACACAGGTGAACAAAAACATTGCCCACCTGTATGGCTACACCTCTCGTCTCATCCAGACCTCTGGTGTGGGCAAGCTCAACCGCCAGTGTTGTCCAACGATCCAGGGTTGCCATGGCAACCTGGCCAGGGCTAGGCCCAGGGACAAACAGTCCATAGCACCCGGACACACGTAAATCTGATGAGACAGGTACAAATACTGTGATCACTGTGTACTTAAAGGAGACTCAATGCAGAAATGTATCACCTTTGCTGACTGAAATCCTGAGCTCAGCTTTGTAGCCGGTGTCCGTCTCTACAGTCGTCTTTAGATCACTGCTGAAACGCTCTCGGTCCAGTTCTCCCTGTAGTGGAAAAACACCACCATAAGACATAAACTGACAATCATCTGTATGTCACCAAAACAAGTAACAAACACTACGTCCAACAACAGGAAGAGATGCTAAAGTACCTGGAGGTGGCTGTAGGTGTGAAGAGCTCCACCAGTGAGATAAGGGATGTGCCCTGGCCAAGCCCCGCCCACATCTTGTTGAGAGAGCTCAAACAGGTGAACGCCGCAGCCCTGATGGACGCACTCCTTGGCCAGTGAGACAGCTTGCTCTGATGGCTGGAAGATGGACTGAGAAGAACAGGTGAGAAGATAATAAAGATGACTGTACAACTGTGAGGAACATGTTACTCCTCAGTGTCTTGAGGAGCTCTGTTATGATGTTGCCCACAACTAAATTTTTCTGGAGGCAGCAAATAAGTAAGCTGAACATCAACCAGTACTGTTTCTGTATGTGTATGTGTTGTATGCACCTTTGGTTTATTGGAGCCAAAGAACCCTGAGGAGTTTGTCTGTCCCATTTCTATAAAGGAGGCAGTATGGAAGATCAGCAGCTTGCCAGGACAATTAAAGGCCTGACAAAAAGCACACAAAGGTCAAAAGGTGTTAAATTGGTAAATGGAGAAGCAAAACTCGGGTGAAGTGCAGTGATGACCGACCTGCAGTACAGCTAGCCCTGCTTTGACAGGCAGCTCCACTGGAACTCCACTGGAGTTATCACATTCTGCACTGAACTGAGGAATAAGCTGCAACACACTACACACAACAAGAAAACAATATTCTCAGCAAAACTGCAACAGTGTATTTATCCTTTTCATTTACTCACAGAAATGCATTTCACTAATTTAATACCAATGATTTTTTAAAAATAAAATTCAACGTTTACATTGCTGGAAAACAGCAATGTAAACAATGGGCACGATTTCATATTGACAGGGAAGTTAACAGACAAAATGCGTCTATTACCTGTCGAGACTGTCTCTACAGTCTCTGAGAGACACCAGAAGCCCGTCCCTGACAGGAAGCTGCAGGTCTTCTGTCTCTGTGATGACCAGCATGTGTGGGCGGGAAAGGGCCGGGCTGAGGTCATACAGGTGGATCGTGTTGTCATACGTTATCAAGCCAACAGGGACGTCTGACAAGGCATCACTGTTCTCGCTGTACAAATAAAACGAAACGTTGATGTTTTCCGTATATCTTTCAAATCTACACAGGGTTATTACCGACTGAGTGTGTACACGAGGGGTTGGAGTGTGTTTGACCTGTTCATACAGGGGAGCACCATGCGTATTTGTTGTGTTATAAACTCCAGGTGTCCTCCTCTCAGTGCTGAGGCAGACACATCTATGGCAAGCAGCAGTGCAGCAGGTTCACCCTGAGATAAAGTACAACAACATTCAGACTATCAACGATCCCACAGAGGCATCAACAATATGAAATGTTAAACTGTTGTAAAGTAGGTCAGAGCCAATGTTCAAGAGCATCCACACCAAACAATGACTATTATAGCGAGTGAATCTCACCTTCTGTGAACTGATCACCTCGTATGACCCCATACTGAGTTCAGGCCTCTTGTGTTTATCTACCCTCCACCCCTCCACCCCTCTGGTGGGCTGATAGTGTTGCCACGGCACTGACACACAAGACAGCAGAGAAAAATTTATGTTGAATGAAAAGAAAACAACAATCACAGGAAACCATGTTCAATACTAAATCTTACCATCATTGAGTTTACCGCAGAAGGGGCAATAAAATCTCTGACCACAGTCCTGCCAGCCCATCGCCGGGCACATGGTGGCGCCACAACTATTACAACCCGAAACACACTCTGGCTCTTTGCAAACTGGAAGAGTCTTTTAGAGACAACAAACAAAAACACATACGTTAACATGTATTTCTCCACAGAATCCTTCACTGTAAACAGTTTCTCTTTTACAGGTGGTTATTTCATTATCACTCCTATTTTTCTAAATTATATTAGAACAACAATCTTATATTACTGTTTAGAATCTATTACAGAGCGAAGTAGCTTAAAACGTACCACTCCTGGATTTAGTTTCGCAAGAGGGGTGACCAGAGCTCCCAGAGGCAAACGACTGAGCAGGGCAGTCTGACCTTCACAGGGCACACAGTATGAGGTGGAGCGGATAGCAGCAGGACTTGTGTTCCCTGAGGTTTAACAGAAACACGGCGAATTATCAGGTAAACTGATTAACTGGTTTAGAGTTAACTGAGACACAGTATTGTATATCACACATTTCCTTCCGTTTCTGAAATATTTATTGTGACACACAGACGGACAGCGTTATGCACATTTACCTCTGTCCTCTATGATACAGGAAGTAGTTGCTAGCGGGGGAAGGTGGGAAAAAGGTTCTGAGACAAAGACCTTGCCCTCCCACTCTGCTCTGTCCTCTGCAATCACCTTCACCTGGGACAGAGAGAGAAGATGGGACGATGGTGAGCCCTTATTCAAACAGACGGTCTGAATTCACTGCATATTCAAAATTGTGATATGAACATATACAATATGAATTTACTAATATGCAACAGCTATGATGTACGTTTTCTCTGTACTGCATAGGGCCATCAACAGCAAGCAGCATGACACGTGTCCACATATCTATTATGTCCTTCAGTGTGAAAAGACACTGCAGGAGTCAGTCAAAACAATGTTAAGAGAGAGACGGGAAGAACTTACAGCACTGGGCAGGAGCTCTGGATCCAGGCCGTAACGCGACTCAGAGTTAGGAGACTGCGGAGAGAAAACACAAAGACACATTCCTTTAACTTAATGTTTAGAGACACGGGCACTCAATTATTTTCTGTATACCGTACACAATCTTTTGACTCTGAAAATCGAAACCATCCTCAAATTATGATAATAACAATAATAATAGTAATCATTGATTTTTGTTTTTTTCGCACCTGTGGTGTGATGTTCTTGTTCTGTGCAGCCGCGCTGGGAACAAACTCGTTGGTGGTTCCTGAGAAAAAAAAACAGAGGAGTCGGAAGAGTGAGGACGATGATGGAGCAACACTCAAGACCTGAGTATTCAATTCTGTAACGGGCTGCTTTAATTCAAACTGCTTCTGTGGATGATCTACATCAGCTTAACTCATGCCACATACATCATGTTCGTGTAGCATAATAACCTACCTCTACAGTCAGGTGGAAGCGTCCACTGAGGCTGCTGTTGGATGGGGGAGATGGGGGAGACGGGGGAGACAGGACTGTGGATATATCGGGCACTAACAGCAGACTCTATATTTGCCTTTTGAGGTGGACACTGCGGATTCTGGTATGTGCACTGTCCAGATGATGGAGCGCTAAAGGGCAGATGTTTCTGATGCGGTGACTGAGGTCCATCCATTGAACCCTGGTGTGTGTACAGGGGCTGAAAAGGGGCAGATGTTGCTTGGTAAGGGCTGTGAGGCGAGTACGGCGACATCTGCTGGGCCTTGTAAGTCTGTGTCTCTTTAATCATTAGAGGCAGAGAACGTGGAGGTACATTTCTACCTTCGCTTGCAGCTGGAACCACAGATGGGAAATGTGCGTTATAAGGAATAAGCTGCTTCACGCTCTGGTCAATGTTATTAGCAAAGAGCATCCTGTGATGAGTGTTGTTTGTGGATGAAAAGCTGTTGAGGTCAGATCCATGCAGAGGGTTGTAGCAGGGCCTGTGGTCAGAGGGAGGGTCCAGGTTTAGCTGCTGAAAGCTGGGCAGAGGGTTGCAGAGGGTTCCGGAGAGTGACCCTGTGGACCAGCCGTTCTGTCCCGCCCACTGGTGACCGGGTGTTTGACTCTGATTGGCTGATGGGACGTCCGTCATCGTCATCATCACCCGTAACCATCACTGATAGGTGGGATCCTCCTTGGAGGTGGGGCCTAGCGATGCCAATAGAAACATGTAAATAATCTCCAGTGATGATTCAAAATGACAGTTACCACAGACAGATTACCTATCTATACACAATTTTAAAAAAACAATAAAATAAAATTTAGACCGTTACCTTTGTGCAGCAGCGGAAACACTCCTGTGGGGCGTTTGTTCGTAAACGTTACAAACGTCTTCATATCCACGTCCTCTTCGAAGGAAGCGACACAGTTCAGAGACGACGGATATTAATTTGCTTGATTTGCGTTTTTATCAAGCTAAAAATTCAAGCACGAGAAACTATTGTACATTCAAAGTCGTGTTTTCTGCCACAAAGCTGTAGCAGGTTCGCTATATGAAGCTGCTGCAGTGGCGTTAGCATCTCGCTAGCAAGAGTCAACGCGTTTCCGCCTTTCTTTTCACACTAAAAGCACGTGATCGCTGCTCTACAGGAAATGAATTCAATTTAAAAATACAAAATAAAAAGTATCAACTGTAACAGTAACAAATAAATTACACAAAATTCCAGTCAGTTTATTACAGAAAAATACGGTACCTTTCTAAAAAAAAAAATCAATCTATAGAGAGAACATAGCTGAAAACAGGTTTTGGTTAGTAATACAAATGTGGAGTTCCATGTGGCATTGTAACACCATGACAGTCAAATTCTGAATTCAAATGGTGGTATATTAGTATTCTTATATGTAGTACATGCATATAGTCTTATATGTCTTATACTGAACATGCAAATAAATGGTCAAACAAAAGACTGAAAACTGTCATTTGATGATTTATTGTGTAGAAAACAGATGGCCCATTTTTGTCAAACAAATGATAAAACTGTATTTTGGGCACTTTATTCTTGGTAAATATGTGATACACTGTCAAACATAAACTGTGTACCTGACAAGATAACAAAATACAGTATATAGTATTGACAGTATTTACAGTATTTGAGCTCTCTAAATGAACTTGGAACCCTACACTTGTGTTGTTTTTAATTGTGTAAAAAAAAAGCAGGATGTTCAACAATAAAGAAATTACTTTGTCTTGGACATCATAGTGGAAAGAAAAGCTCACAATCCTGCATAAGGGATTGAGACGTAAAAAATTAAAAGCTAATGAACAGAAGACATTGATGAAGTATAAGAACATGGAAAAAGTTGCACACTCGAGTCGCTTTAAAAATGATAAATCTTGTCTGCAACTACTGAACAGGTCCAGTACTCTACTGTGGTTCCAGTTGCCTCCTGCTGTTCATTGGTACATCCTTGGCAGCACCACTTTGCCTTTTCAGGGCAGTGATTCTGTTTCTGACATAGTCCTTTACACCTTTCCATGACCGTGTCGACAGCGCTTTTGGTTCAGCCTCAAGACACTGAATGCAGTCATTTTTCTGAGGCACCTTGTGTCCTTGAATGAAACGCATCAGGTGTCTTTCAACTGCACGAACCTCCGCTTCCTCCCATTTATGTTTGCCCTTTGGCAGAAACGCTGTTGGGGGGAAGGGTAAAGACATTTTTCATTCCTTAAACAAAAAGATTAATTGACAGACTGTAAATGATCACCATTTAATACCTTTGTTGTCTGAGCTGAGAGATACTGGAGGTACAGTCATGCCGGTGCCTGCTGATTCTCCATGTTCTGGATTATAAAAACCTGCTTGTTCATAGTTTGCACCAGAGAGCTCAGTGTTACACCGTGAAGCCACATGTTGTCCTCCTTCAGGCTGTAATCGCACTGTATTTAGGAGAAAAACAGAAAGCCCTCGTTTTACAATGTTCAGGTTGCATGGAAAGCGGCAGTGGGAGAGAGGGACATCGGTAAACAGTGAAAAGAGCTTTCTATAGTAATGGTCATAAAAAGTATCCGCTAATGGTAAAACCTCACTACTACCGCTTACCCCACCTCTGAGTAAAGCATTAACCAAAATACCAGGCTGAACAAACATTTAGTTGAAGTATTTCCTAAGTAGTTGCACAGTAACTTTAGTTGGCATGTGGAAACTCACTGCATTAACCTGTAAAAAAAAAACATTACCTTCAGATTCTCTATCGGCACCATCCAGCGGAAAGCTGTTGTTATGATGCAGGATGCGGGCTTTATGACCAGGACCCAAAATTTGGTTCGCCTCATCTTCATCCAAGTTCATTACCTGTATCATTGTTGCAAAATGCTTCTGGATCTTTCTCGCGGTTAGTGCCTCAGGGTTTTTCGCTCCACATCCTTCGACAAATTGATGCATAGACACTGACCCTTTGTAGGCAGACAGTGCACACGGTCGGCCAAAAAGAAAGGGATTCTTTCTCGGCACTCCGCATTTCTCGCGGATCTTGACGAGAAACTCCAGAGCGGAAAGAATTGAGGGTTTAAACAAAACAGGAACCATTCTCCCACAGTTCCCTCGAATGTCAACTCTCGTGAAGAACCCACACATGGTTCTCTCCAAATGTGAGACGGATATGTCCATGTCATCAAGAACGTCTGACTTTTTCCTTGACATAAAAGTTGTCAGCTGAATTGTAGAAACCTCTCCAGGTTTCCTCCTGTTGAAAATGATTGTCCGAGCAAGTATCACCTTGGCCAGAGCCGCATAGTTTTCTGCAGTCAGGCTGTTTCTGAGATTTTCCTCAGCAACAAGATGGACATTCTCCATGTGGGAATTCAGGAGCTTTACATCTTGAGCAAATGGCACATTGCTATCTTTGGTCAACTTTATTTCTCTGAGAGTTGTTAATGCACCGGAGGAAATGAGCATATTCCATTTCTTCTGGTACACAGAGAGGAAGTTTTGTGCTGAGTCCGCCAGACTTGCATCACCACATTGCAATGCGTTCCTCTTTACAATACTACAGGCTTTCTGTAGGTGGTAGCCAAGCTTGACAGCCAGTGAGGGAATATTGAATGTTTTGTTTTGTGGGTCATAGCCTGCCAGGACTTTAACTGCAGACACCACGTGTCGGAAGGCTGAGGGGTAAAAGAAGTCCTCCAGGTTCTTCAGAGGGGTTGTTTTTTGAGCTTCAAGAACAAGTCTTGCTATCTGACGAAGGTTCTGTCTGATGTAATCATGCTTCCTCACATCATCACCATACTGATCGTACATTTCCTCTCCAAACTGCGTGAGGATCTTGTCATTCATGACAGCCTGTGTTACATCATCGTATATCATCTCACACAGAACGGTCCTAAAACCATCGCTTATGCTAGACTTTCCTAAGACTTCAAGTGCACAACGAGATGCAATCCGCTTTCTCCCAAACTGTGACTCATTTTCATTCTTAACTTTCTCTGGGCATATTTTCATGTGTCTGTACAACGCTTTCTTTATATATAGACCGTGACAATAAATACAGTGAAGAAAGTCTTTGGCTCGTCCAGGTTTGTGCGGTCTTTTTCGAACAATAAGCAGTCCCTTCCCTGATCTCAAAACATTCTTATTGTGCACAAAGTTTCCTTGATTTGTTAATTTTCCCCATATTTTTCGTCTTTCTTTGGAATATATGGGGTACTGAAATGCGACTGCAACCTCTGGTTGGTCTTTGTGAATTCTCTCAAAATGCCGTGCAATCTTAGATTGTGGCTTAGAGCAAAACAAACAGTAATTCCTCTTGTCGTATACACGTTGAGATTTATTATCTGAAGCTGGCAACACGACAGCATCAGAAAGCACCTCCTGATTAGCTGGAAAAGGCTTTTTTGCACGTTTGGAACTCCGTCGAGATTTATCCCTCTTTTTCCTCTTGGTGGGTCCGTTGTCCACCGAAGTCGAGGACGTGCTGTGTTGAGATTCATCTGAAGAGCTCCAATCAGAGTCAGATTGGAAATCAGAGAAGTCGCCATCACTGTTTGGTAAGTAATCTGGATCACTGTCATCCTCTGACTCTGCTGAGGTATTTTCCTTTTTCTGAAAAAGGTAAAATAAAAACTGCATGTAAAAATGACATCCATGATTGAAGCAACTATCATCCTACTGTTTTTATCTCTCTCACACACACACACACACACACACACACAAACACTGATTAATGTATGAATTACTGTATGTATTTTGATTTGACTTAAATCTTACCAAAATCACTGAGTTATGTCTATTTAATTTGTGTTGAGTTTAATTTAGCTGCTCCAGTTAAAGCGACTAAAGGACTAAAATATAAACTAAATGCAATTTACTCCCTCTGATGCTCCTGTTGACGTCAGATCCTCTGTCATATGACAGTTCTCATCGTAAGCCTCGTGGGTTGCCGGTGATGAACAAGCTGATGAAGGAGTCCGCTTTGACTGTAAAACCAAAAGAAAGAATGAAAAGATGGGAAAATTGAGAAATGTAACAGTCGTGGAGTTGAAGTCATTTTATGATAAAATGTACAGACAAGAGCAAAGCCGCTTTTGTGTGACTTCTTCATTTTAATGAATTATTTGTTTACTAACGCAGTCAGGTGGGCATTGGAAAATGAATTTAAATAGTTCAGGAAAGGTGTTTTATGCATTAAAAGTAGAGTGTTCTTTATTTTAACTGTTGAATGTTGTCACGATGCATTACAGCGTCAGTGGTATTTGAGTGTTGCTTTTGTTTTTCTTGGTTGTCTTCCCTCTGCTGTATTGATTAAATATCTCACCTTTAAGTCATTATAATCTTCCACCTCATTTGCCGGTGATGAACGAGCTGATGAAGGAGTCAGCTTTGACTGTAAAACCAAAAGAAAGAATGAAAAGATGGGAAAATTGAGAAATGTAACAATCATGGAGTTACCATATCATATGATATATATGATGAGAGCAAAGCCACTTTTGTGGAGTTAACAGGGTAATGTAGGGCAAAAACGCAATCAAGCTACCTGATTATCTGTGTGTAGAGACTGCCTATCACTTATGTCATCCTGAGGTATCGGAGGCATTGATTCCAGCTTAAAGAAGGGACAAAGCATCATTATGGGCTCAGCATTATCTATAATAATCTTCATATTTATAACAATGCTGTAATACTGGGTAACAACTATGTCAGAAAAAATTGACCTTCAATTTAAAATTGCAAGACGCACTTACAAGTTTATCCATCTCAGCGAGCTGTTGAAGTAGTTGTGCACGCTGACGTAAAAGTTCTGCGCGCCGCCTTTCGTTGCTGGACTGGAAGAAAATATAGAAATAAAAATAACATTTTTACAGTTTTAAAAGATCTCTGTGATAATAAATCTTCAAAAAACAATTTTCTTCTGTTTTGGTGTTTTTCTTTCATTTCCTCACCAGGTCACTCATATTCTTCTGTGATGGTTCATTGTTAGGATGAGAAGGTACATCCGGGAAAGATTTGTTTACATCCCCTGAGACGACCAAAGACAGATACAGTAAAACAAGAGGCAGTATCCATTAGAATTTTTAATATTTAAGTATATGTAACACCTTTTCCAGTATAAATACATATCTACTAATACATACATAATACTTTTATACATTAATATTTTATCCTTGCACTTAACAATTTTATACCAATTCCAACATTTTAAATCAGAGTGAAGAGGCTTTTCATCTTCCACTACATGATAAAAAAAGAAGAAGAAAAACTTACCTCGGCAGTGTGATGAAGGTATCCACATGGACTGCTCTTGAGAAGTGGACTGGCCATAGCTGTGAGTGTATTCAGCAACACCAGCAGACACCACATTTGCTCCTTCCAGTGTAGCCTGAGACATATTTGCATGCTGTCCACATGATGGCAGACTCATGGGCAAATGTTGAAGTCCAACTGGTAAACCCTGACTGTCTATCGGAGGTCGAAAAGACTCTTTGTAAGGGTCGTGGTTTGCAGTTAGCAGAACTGATGAAGTATGAGGGCTCTCCTGAGCAAAGGAAACCAGCGTGGAGACACTTGAGATAGCTGTGTTGGAAAATAACGTGGTGGATGGTGGATGGTGGCTGATGTGAGAGGCTTTGTACATGGCAGAGTGGTGAGTTGTGTTTGTGGATGATACGGTGCTGGGGTCATTCAGACTGTTCTGGTTGGACAGGTCAGGGTGGAGGTGTTCGTAGGTGGATCTGTGTTGAGAGGATGAGACCAAGCTGAGATGCTGAGAGCTGCCGAGCGGGTCGAGGAGGGGTCCTTGAGATGAAGCTGTGGACCATCCATTTGTGCCGACCCACGACTGACATGGTAGAACATTATGGCTCTTATTCGCTGTTGAGTTATCCATCATTCTCCATTAGCACCGGTTTGTTGCTTGAAACTTCTGATTTCCGGGACACAGGTCCTTGCAGAGGAAAACACCATGCACAATTCATAATCAATGTAATGATGCAGAACTGCAGTTCAAATTTCTATTACAGGCTTTTTTAAAAACTTTGTCATTCACTCATACGAATACCAAAACAAAAGCAACACTGCCCCCATTACAAGTAGAGAATTGTTCACTTTATTTAGGTTGTAAATATGTGCGCACAAACAAAATGTAGCTTATGGAGAGAAGTTAGTTAGCTCCCTGTACCGTTAGCTGTTAGCGTTAGCCGTTAGCCTGCATGCCTGTGATATTACAGGCGTATTCGTAGAGGTAACAACGACTATAACATGACCAGAGCCTACAGAAACACACGTATTGTGTATAAAATACACCTGTTTTGTCATTCAGTTATGTTTGCACACGAGTACGATACCTTCAGATGTCGGAAACGGGCCTTTGTTTACCTCTAACGCTGCTACCGTACTACTTCCGCTTGGGTTTTCAGAGTAAGAGCTTTCAGAACACGTCTGCAATAAAACAAATTAATAAAATATATATTAAATATGACTTATTCATCTTAATGAATTTATTTGTTTATAACACAGCCATGTGGGGATTGGAAAATGAAACTAAATAGTCTTTATTCTAACTGTTGAATGTTGTCACGATGCATTATAGTGTCAGTGGCACTTGATTACTGTTTTTGTTTTTCCTGTTTGTTTTTTCCCCTCTGCTGTATTGATTAAATATCTCACCTTTAAGTCATTGTTATCTTTCACCTCATTATCAAAAATTATATCTTATTTTCACCACTAGGTGTCAGCAGCAACTAGATTTTCAGATGGAAACTTGACTTGAAGCCCTTGTGGAATGTGAATTTAAAGCCTCGACTTGTAGTGTA
>JAFBJQ010000907.1:584557-592057 GCA_016785345.1 Trinectes maculatus
TTTGACCCCTGGAGGAGTTTTGACTCCCCATAACATTTAACCCCAGCACTCCCACAGGAACTCTGAATAACTGAGTCCAACTCTGAATAACTCTGAATATCCGAGTCCACGCACAATAGATGTAGATGCAGTGTGTGTCTGCGGTGTGTTATAGGTTAGCTGGAGAGAGGGGCAAAGCAGTCTGAAAGAGAGAGAAAGGACGGGTGATAGATGAATATTTGATCAGCTCCTCTCTGGCCCCGTGTGCTATAATATTGATGTGGTCCGCAGGCTTTGAGGCTGGTCCTCTCCGGCTCACAGGTACATTAGCATACAGGTACCAAACCTGCACCCTCACTGACTGTCCAATGGAGAAACCCTGTCTGGTCTGAAAGTAATCATGCCTCCGTGTGTAATTTGGTTGGATCAGATCAACTTGATGGTTGTGTGTTAATATTGTATGGCAACTGTTGTCTACTAGTAAAAAGCGTAAGAAGCCTTTTACATAAATCCACAAGGTTATTTAATCGCAGGTGTCCATACAATCTGGACTTTACAGGCTGTATGCTAAGGTAAAAAAAAAACTAACAATGATCATGCAAACACACCTTTCCCTTTAGATGGCTGGATTTTCTTTCTTACGCCTGTTTTCTGTCTAAGAGTTAACCACTCTCACTTTAAGATCTCCACTTTCACATTGGTCATAAAGGATAAAATGTGAACTTTGGTTTATTTGCGATGGAATTCAACTATCTGCAGGGGGCGGCCTTTTATTCATCCAGCGCTGCTGTTGTGCGCCGCTGCTCTGTATCATGTTCTGCCTTATGTGCGGGTTCGTCCCGTTAGGTTGCACTTGTGCTGCTGCTTTATGACATGATGTTGTATAATCTTACCGTCAGCGTTGACGTATAGCCTCAATGTGCAGGGGTCATGGTTGTGTGCCTGGCACCTGCTGACCTGCCGGGAGACAGGAGGCTTCCTGCGTCATTAACATCCAGCAGAGAGGATGAGAACAGGGAGTGTAGTCTCAGCAGGGGGCTCACTTTAACTCGGCGTGACTCCCAGCTCCACCACTTCCTCCTCTCTCCTGCTCTTATATAGGATTATACTGTTCTGTGTCTCAACTTTTACTTTACACAGAATGTGCCTTTATTTTATTTTTATCTTTAGAAGCGCTATGGGACATTAAACCATGACCGCTGATGATACACTGTCTTAGGTAACGAGCAAACTCTTTAATTATTTCACACACACACACACACTGGTTAACTCCACCCATCACGGCTGAACTTGTGGAGGGATGTGCAGACTGACATCTCCTCTGGACGCCTGTGTGTGTGTGTGTGTCACCAGCTGTCCACCGCTCCTCGGCTGAGACAGCATCCTCGCCTCAGTCTCCTGGCACGCCGCGCGTCATTCGTCACCATCTTGGCCCCTACACTTGCCGTGTCCCTCCAAAACCAGAGGGACGGGAGCTGTTGTGATTGATGTCGGCGTGAGGCCGTGGAGGGAGAGGAGCGAACGAGGTCATTATTTTGGCTCCAGCTGCTTAAACTCAAGCCAACACACTGATGTTAATGCAGTGTTTGTCATGATGGAGCATGATGAACTACCCCTGCAGTCAGTGGGTGGAAATGACGACAACACAAGTCAGTTCCTGTCAGAGTGGTTTGCCGCGTCTCCTCGGAGGCCCCGGAGAGTTTCATTCGGCCCCTGGTAATGCTGTTATGACGGCTCGGCTAATGCAGGATACTGACATGTCTGTGTGTGGCCGCTTCCCTCAGGAGCTGTTGTGCGTGTGTGTGTGTGTGTGTGTGTGAGTATCTGACTGCAGGGGAGCTGAGGGGAAGAGGGGGTTATTACAGTGCATTAAGAGATAGTGTCCATGCTGACATCAACACGTTAGCTAATTGACGAGGGGGGGTGTGCAGTTCATACTGGTTATCAAATCCGCTTTAGGCCCAGACTGAATAAAACACTTATGGGGTGAGTAAACGTCTCCATGCACACGGACACTCAGGGATTTCGAGGCTCGGATTGTCAGGAAATGGACCTGGACGGAGCCGAGTCAGAAAAAATGCGGTCAATAGTTGATGATGTCCCCGTTTTGTTCGACGCCAGTGGAGAGACCGGGTCCAATTTATACATTAACATGAGATGCATACTTTATTTATCCCAAGAGAAATTCAGCAGACAGCATTCCACAACAGACATGATTATCCAGAACGAGTTAAAGGGGCAGGACAACACTAAGGATTTGGTGTTGATGTGATCCGATTGGAGAAGCGGTGGTTTGGGACGTTGTGGGAAGAGGAGAGGTGTCAGAAGATCTCATCAATTTCTTCTGGATGTTGACCTTGGACCCTGATCGCCACACAAGACAGATCTGAGTCGCGAGTCATGGTCAAATCCCACACACACACACAGCAACATGTCAGGTGCAGCCTGGTTGAGTGAGAAATGGACATGACGGGGACATGATTTGAGTCTCAGCAGGTGTGACAGCGGCCTTCACCTGGACGAAGCCCAATAAATAACTCTGATGGGTAATTTGTGCCGCGTGGAGCAACAAGTCCACAGTGGATGTGCGGGTCGTAAACTCAGGGCCAAGGCTCGGCAGTCGCTGTGTCGCCGATCCGACAGGACTCATGTAACATTCATGGAGGTGACGTGAAGTTAAACCAATAACCTTGTCCCATTGTTTCCATTTGTTCCTTCATTTAAGACACTTATATATATAAATATAAATATAAATATAAATATAAATATAAATATAAATATAAATATAAATATAAATATAAATATAAATATAAATATAAATATGTCTCTTCTCTGTCTAGCTATGTGTGGCAGATGTTTGCTGTATATGTCACAGCTTGTCCCACTGCCTGAGATCAATACTGTAAACATCTGGTTTTTCTCTCAAAGGCAAAGTGAGCACACGTGTGTCCTCACATGTCTCCACATGTCTCCACATGTCTCCACATGACAGAGGAACTGAAATGAGAACGACTCTGCAGATACAACAACCGAGAAGCAGCTCCTCACCATGAATCACTGGAGCCTCTGCTGGTGAATCCATGTGTTCACCCAAAAACGAAATGCGTTCATCTTTTCCCTTGAAGGAGGCCATGTTTTCAATCAGTCTCTTCACTTATCCCGTATAAACGAACCACTCTGCTCTCTTTCTCTCGCTCTCTCTCTCTCTCTCTGTGGTTCCTTCTCTTCTTCTTTATGACCAAACAGATGTTACTGCTTCCTGTTTTTCCACTGTTTGGGATTAAACCCCTCTTATCTGCAAATGGGACCATTTTTCTGATCGTTTATTGAAACCAGGGTTGCTGCTAGCGTTTCGGAGGGGAAATTTTATTTTGAAAGGTCAGGGTTTTTAATATAAACTTATGTCTGCTCTCTGTATATAATTATGTAGCATTTGTGTAGTTTTGTCGTACAGTCTCCCACTGAAACATATGTGAAAATGTGCATTTCCATCCTCCTGAAACTGACAACTAATGGGAGGCAGGTGTACCCTGCAGGTAAATAACAACCGGTGGCCAGGTGAGGAAGTGCAGGGGAGCCTCATTAAAAAGACAAACGTTTTCACGGGCAGAGGAGGGAAATACCATCCATCCTTTGAGGTTTCATTCACTAAGATGTGTTATCTTCTCTGGATCCGCAGCGAGACTCTGTTGACTGATGGTTAAAGGTGTAACCAAGGTGCCGCCTGCTCTGACATCCCAGGATACTTCAGGCACAGCGAAGAGTGTGCGAAAAAACCTATTCTCAGCCCAAAACGTCTCTTTTACTCTCCGGAGGAGCTGCTTACATCCAGCTCACATACAGTAGCAGGTAATTAGTCTGAGACTCTGAGACTTCAGTACGTGTGCGCCGACGCACTCGCATTAACCCTGCTGCGGAGGTTTTTATTTAAAAATACAGCGAGTCAGCAGCTGGCTGAAAGGTTTTTCCATCACTTGGAGCCGCAGGGACCAAAGGTGGGAAAAAAACATTTTTTTCCTAAAGGCCCATTAACTCTAGATGACAGTGAAGCCCTCGCACGCAAAACATCAAACTAAATTTTCATTTTAATCAAAGGGTGTCAATCAGTGGTTTTGGTGCTGGAGCTGAGCTGATTGGTTAAAGGGTTAAATTGGACAGAAACTGACACAGGAGCTCAGGCCGATAATGAAAAATACAACTTTTTTTGCTACAGCAAAACAACAATGACTTCACTTATATGAGCCCAACCGCGTCATATAATGTTTCTCTCCTATAATATTGATTTAAATCCAACTCCAGTGTTTAAATCCAGTGTGGATCCACTGTGACAAACCCTGCTGTAATTTTAGACCAAAACCTCACTCCTGAGCCTGTTGTTAAAAACATCTCTAATTAGCTCACCCATAAATTGAATTGATCTTCAAAGAGTGATTGATGCTTTTGTTGCTTCTCCTCAGCGTGCTCACATGTGCACCGGCTGAAGCGTGCAGGGTGTTCGAGATGCAGCCGTCACACTTTGAACCACTTGATCTTATCCACCCTCTGTTGCCACCACTCATTATGATCCATTTTAATGGGAAACCACTGGATTTGCAGATGTCGTCGCAGCACCTCTCCAGCTCCGCTCTCCCAGTCTGCGCTGAGTTATCGGTGGCTGGCGGCGGCGGGGCGGCGAGCAGACGTGCAGCGTCGCAGTGCTCGTCTCTGGAGTCGGAGACGCTGCCTCTGGTTCTGCATTATTAATTCCTGATGTTCACAGTTGACCTGGTGCTCACACGCTTCCCTCTGCAAGCCATGAATGGAAGAGTGTGTTTGTGTGTTTGTGCAGAAGGAAAGGAAGCGAACCTCCAGGATGGACACACCACGTCCAATGGACACATCCACCACGTCCAATGAACACATCCACCACGTCCAATGGACACATTCACCACATCCAATGGACATGGTGTCCAATGGACACATCCACCACGTCCAATGGACATGGTGTCCAATGGACACATTCACCACATCCAATGGACATGGTGTCCAGTGGACACATCCACCACGTCCAATGGACATGGTGTCCAATGGACATGGTGTCCAATGGACACATTCACCACGTCCAATGGACATGGTGTCCAATGGACACATCCACCACGTCCAATGGACATGGTGTCCAATGGACATGGTGTCCAATGGACACATCCACCACGTCCAATGGACATGGTGTCCAATGGACACATCCACCACGTCCAATGGACATGGTGTCCAGTGGACACATCCACCAAGTCCAGTGGACACATCCACCACACCCAAATGACATGGTGACCAATGGACACATACAGCATGTCCAATTGACACATT
The DNA here is from genome assembly GCA_016785345.1 of Trinectes maculatus. Lineage (NCBI taxonomy): Eukaryota > Metazoa > Chordata > Actinopteri > Pleuronectiformes > Achiridae > Trinectes > Trinectes maculatus. Next base: position 589,880 of record JAFBJQ010000907.1, read on the forward strand.
CACCACGTCCAATGGACACATCCACCATGCCCAGTTGACATGGTGTCCAATGGACACATCCACCACGCCCAGTTGACATGGTGTCCAATGGACATATCCACCATGCCCAATGGACATGGTGTCCAATTGACACATCCACCACGTCCACTTCACTTCGTAAACGTCTCCCGTGGAGGAAAAGTGCTCGTAAAGAGCTTAATTCGACCAGTCTCACTGGTGTGTGAGGCGCCGTGCTGCTAATAGCTGTTAGTTCTGAGCGATAAGCTTTGCAATTTGTTCACCATAATCTGCTTCAGTTCAGCCAGAAATGTGCGGCTCATTACGTCCTTAAATGAGACCCGGTCTCAGCCAAGTCCTCAGCCAGTGGTGACACTGAAGTGTGGTGGAGAGCGTTTGCCGCGACGAGGGAACAAGCCGAGCAAAGTGGAGCTGAGCGATCTGTCACAAAGCCCTGTGAGAAAACCTCACTGACAACCATATAATGAGGGTCTCCCACCATTTTATTGTGTCTTTATCTCCTCTCGCTAAACTGCGAGGAGAAAAAGCAGGAGAAAAGGGGAAAACACAAGGGGGTGCAGGTTCGGAGCAAATTACCCATGCTTATTTATTCAGAGACGTCGCCTCAGAGAGCAGCGAAGCCCCCTGGGTTTTCTCACGGGCCCGAACGAGCGCCAAATTACCTTAGGAAGGAGGAAGAGTGAAAAAAAAAACAGAGAAGAAAGAAAATATAGTGTTTTCCAGGGGAAAAAAAAGGGATCAGAGGAGGAAGATTAAAGGTCATGGAGGAGGTCAAGAGGCGGCGAATGGGAACGTAGACGGGAAGGCATATAGGGACGATGACAATAAGACAGAAAGAGGAAAAGAGTTTTCTGTTGGGAACATGATCAAGAAGAAAACTTAGCTGGAGCCTCGGGGGGGACGAGAGGAGAGAGACTGGAGGTGGAGGGCGGGTGTGATGGAAACGGAGGAGGCGAGGAGGGGTGGAGTGCTGGTTGAGCGTTTCCCAGGGGTCTCGGAGGGAGAGGAAGATGGCTCAGCGAGTGCACCCCCCGCTGAGAAGCTCAACGTGAGGCCGGCTTTTTGTTTTGGAGAAAGAAAAAAAAGAAAAAAAAAATCCTCCCTGACGCTTTCGACAGTATCACGACGATAACAGAGGCTCGTTCTCCCCATGTTTCAGCTGCGGGAGGAGCTTTTGTTCCCAGAGATGTGGAGGCTCCCTCTAATCCACTCTCCAACCCCCACAGTCACACACATGCACACGCACACACACACACACACACACACACACACACACACACACACACATAGCAGGAGGAGAGGTGGTAAAGTTTGTGTATCGATGAAAACAAAACGGAATAAATTGACATTACGACATACACAAACCACGTGACTAACTGATCTATTAGTGCAATTAATTAAACCAATTAATCAATTAGTCTCATTAAACAGGCTTCAGAGGTGGAGGTTGATGATTGATCATATAAGGTACGAGACTTTGAAACTACAGACAAGCAAAAGAAATGAAGAAACGATTTAAGAAGGTTTGTAGTTTTGTTTGTAGAGCGCCACCTGTGTCCAAAAACTAGTAAAAACACAGTAAGGAGCCACATTGTCGCACCATGTTTTCGTCACTGTAAAACACACAGCCGAGTTGTGTTGTGGATCTAGAGCCGATTAGCGAGCCGCATTTAAATTCTGTAATCGCTGTGATGGCTTTAGTGTCTCAAGGTCAAACTCATTGCTGTCTTTTTCAATTACATTACAGTGTTCAATCAGGCGGCCATGTTTTTTTTTTTTAATTCCCCCATATATTTTGATTAGAAGATGTAGTGGCATCGATTTGGGACAAACTGCATGAATAAAATATTGACGGTTGTGTTTTTTCATCAGTGACAGATTCACGACACAGGTTTGCGGTGAAATGATTTCACCGGTATGAAAGTGAAGTTCCCGACCTGAGGAGGTGAAAGACGAAAGTTGAAAGACTTTGAAGTTACTCCATAAAACACTTCCCCAGAAGCGTTCAGCCGCGTGCTGCTAAGTCACACTTTAAAAACACACACTGTGAGTGAACACTTTGTCCCTGGTTACGATGAAACTGAAAGATTCTTCTCTTCTCCCTCCACCTACTGCCTTTCAATTAAATCTCTTTGAAGATTCAAAGGTGGGAAAAAAGAA
>JAFBJQ010000907.1:594557-602057 GCA_016785345.1 Trinectes maculatus
CGTCCACACTGGAAACAAACGACAGCTGGGACGAGACAACCGCTCCGGCCAGCGCCTCTAATCACTGCACTCCCATATGACTAATTAGTTAAGTCAGCGTGGACCCTGAGAAACACTAACCCAGTTAATACATCCCATCATACTGCTGAGGGTCTGAGGAGTTTCAAGAGACACGGCAACAGAGACAAAACAAAGCAGAGCAGATCCAGGTCAAAGAGGTCGCGAAGGGACAGACGTGTTGTGTTTTGTGTTTTTGACCTTCAGTGTGTTCACGGAGAGATAGACAGAGAGAAAGAGAGAGAGAGAGAGAGAGAGGGAGAGAGAGAGGGCAAAGGTATGAATGAAGTTATTGTCTGGTCTATGTGTGTGTGTGTGTGACTCAAAACAAACTGTGTGCAATCAGTTCCATGTGAGGGGTTAAGGTTACACAAAGACGTGGCACAAGTCATAACAGAGCCATCACATTTTTTAAAACAACAAAAAAACTGTATGATGGAACAGGAAATTCAGGAAAAGTAAAAGTAAAAGTAGTTCATACGCAGTCATGTGTTCAATGTCACTTCCTTCTTTAAATAATGGCCCTGACACAAATGATTATTTTCTTGTCTAAACATCATGAACTCTGTATCTGGTTCAGTTTTGTATTAATGTCAGAGGGCGACAATGTGCATAGAGGTTAGAGAACCTACGCCACCGCTCCTGAGAGGAAACGTATACGCTTGAATTATTTCCCACAGCAAAGTGAAGAAAAAAAAAAAAAAAACACTTGTAAAGTTGATTTAGTTGGCGCATCAGAAAAGTTAGTGTTCCACTAAAACCAAAGGCGACACAGGATTGCAATTTGCCAACGCAATTAAAACCGCAGACGGTAAACAGGCGAACCAATTACAGAGTGATTACAACACAAAGCACTGTCAATAAAAATGCACAGAAGCAAAGCAGCGGCAATAAAATCACACCTAAAAGTGATTTTATGTTTTCTTTTTTCTTTTTTCTTTTTTTAAACAAAGGACTTAAGTAGAAAGTGTAGAAAGAGTTTCCTCTAACCCCCCCACCCCCCCAAACTCAAATCATCTCATTTCCCCCACAAACTGAGTCAGATAATACACTGAGGCGTCACAGCTACAAATCTTTGTTTAGACAAAATTGTGGTGAGAGCTGACAGCACCCCCCCCCCCCACACACACCACACACACACACACACACACACTTTGGTGAGAGCTGACAGCACCCCCCCCCCCGCACACACACACACACACACACACACACACACTTACACTGCCTCCCTCCCCCCCGCAGAGAAAAAGGGGGAGAAGACTTGGATCTTCAGCAACTGTACTCAGATGCATATTTTCTGTTACTAAACAAAGGAACGGAGACAGTGTGGAGGATTATTGGGGGGTTGGGGGGTGGGGGGGGTGGGGGGGCAACAAACTGAGCAAAGTTCAATGATAATTTGAATCAAAACTCAAATGGATTTTTTCTAAAAAAGAAGAAAAGAAAATGGGGAACAATTTGAGCAATCTGAGAGTGACACTGACAAGACGTGGTGTCTAATCTCAGGGCGGCGGTTTGACGAGTGGGTGAAAAAGTGTGTGTGTGTGTGTATGTGTGCGTCCATGTGTGCGACCACCTCGACACAAAGTACATTATGGCTGTTTGGGCACATTAAGGGGCATTAGCTGGAGGAGCATACATGAATAATGCATTGGCTTTATTTATGAGCAAAGTGCATACGTACCTCCTCTGAAGCGCACTGGACCAGGGTACACACACACACACACACACACACACACACACGCACACACACACACACACACACACACACTTTTTCACCCACTCTGTAATACGCTCATAAAATCACAAAATTTGCCAACCTGGCCATGTGCATCCACATTTGCGTCGTGAAAGAGTATTATAGTGTGTAACTCTGTGTGCGTGTGTGTGTGTGTGTGTGTGTGTGTGTGTGTGTATGTGTCAGACAGGGTTGACCAACAAAATCTGTCAAACACCTCCAAATTTTCCACTTCACGGCATAAAAAAAGCGAGCAGCAGACAAACTGTGCAAATTGGTCCTCAGGTGCTCAGGTCCAACAGGGCCCCATTTACATTTATCACACACACACACACACACACACACACACACACACACACACACACACACATACTGTACTTACACACACCTACACGCAAAGTAATGCACCGCACTTCAAATAGTGTCGTGTTCAGGTGACTCCAAACAATTAGAACTTTTAGGGACCATTTGGATGATTGCCTGCTCACAGGTTTATGGAGTCGTGACGGATTTTCCATCTGAGTTCAGATGTTTTCAGGCAACTTTTGTGTTTTTCCTTGTCTATGTGCAACTGTTTGCCTGCTTCCCTTCCCCTTAAATACGACTCCTCAACTCTTTGGTGTTTTTCTCTATTATTACTGTTGCAATTGTTTTTTAAAAAATAGCAATTTTTATTTTAATAGACAAAAAAAAAGAATTAATGGAATCCATCAACGGCTGTGTCCGAAATCGCCCCCTAACCCCTATATAGTGCACTATATAGTGAGCACGCCATTTTGTAGTGGTGTCCGAAACCTTAGGGATCATAGCATGTCCACTATATAGTGCACTCAATGTATCCCACAATTCACCGCGAAATGTAGTGAACATCCGATGGTCACTAACCGGACCAAGATATCCCATCATGCATTGCCAGAAATTCTCTGGGCTGCGCGGAAGTAAAAATGGCAGACGGACGGGAGGGAAATTTGCCAACCTGGCCATGTGCATCCACATTTGCGTCGTGAAAGAGCATTATAGTGTGTAACTCTGTGTGTGTGTGTGCATGTGTGTGTGTGTGTGTGTGTGTGTGTGTCAGACAGGGTTGACCAACAAAATCTGTCAAACACCTCCAAATTTTCCACTTCACGGCATAAAAAAAGCGAGCAGCAGACAAACGGTGCAAATTGGTCCTCAGGTGCTCAGGTCCAACAGGGCCCCATTTACATTTATCACACACACACACACACACACACATACTGTACTTCCACACACCTACACGCAAAGTAATGCACCGCACTTCAAATAGTGTCATGTTCAGGTGACTCCAAACAATCAGAACTTTTAGGGACCATTTGGATGATTGCTGCTCACAGGTTTATGGAGTCGTGACGGATTTTCCATCTGAGTTCAGATGTTTTCAGGCAACTTTTGTGTTTTTCCTTGTCTGTGTGCAACTGTTTGCCTGATTCACTTCCCCTTAAATACGACTCCTCAACTCTTTGGTGTTTTTCTCTTTTATTACTGTTGCAATTGTTTTTTAAAAAATAGCAATTTTTATTTTAATAGACAAAAAAAAAGAATTAATGGAATCCATCAAAGTTTCAATTCAGAGCTGGCAAATGCTCCTATCCTACAGATAGACTGCTCCTCCTCCACCACCCCCCACGCTCCCCTCTGATGTTCTGCCAATTAAAAATCAATCACCCACATATTGACCTGTTAGCGGAAAGTATCACAGCAAGGTCATAGAGGTCAAACAGAAAGACTGCAGGAGGCAGAAACGCTCTTCCTGACAGCAGGAAGGAGCTCCAGTCACAAGCTGGGCGTCAATGTGTGTGTGTGTGTGTTTGTGTGTGCGTTGTGCTGTGACAGGGAGAGAGCAGGCAGTGTGTGTGGGGGGTTAAGTAGCAAAGCAATTAGGCCATTTAAGGGTCATCAAGTGGTTGGTCAATCAAAACCACCCCCTGCCAGGTACCTCATGTCCTCCTCCACTCTCTGTCTCTTGGTAAATGCAGCTGTGTGTGTGTGTGTGTGTGTGTGTGTGTGTGTGTGTGTGTGTTTTGAGGGAATGAGTGAGCCCATCTTAAAAGTCAGTGAGACAGTATGAATGAAGAAAAAAAAGGGACACACCACCAGTCGAGCTCTGTGCAAACAGCAACAGAGCACATGTGGCGATTACAGAGCAGTTTGTCCAGCAACATCGCAATGTATCTGTGTGTGTGTGTGTGTGTGCGTGTGTGTGTGTGTGAGTGTGTGTGTCTGCCTAAATGTGTAGCCACCGCAGGGCCTCGTCCTTTATACTCGTCCTGTTGTGCATGCAGATACAACTGTCACATGAAAGCGTGTGTGGCAGCACGTTACAAACAGTGTCGCACAGTTACAGTACGTCTGCCGCTCGGGTCCTAACGAGCCACGGCAACACCCCCCCCCCCCCCCCCCCCCCCCCCCCCCCCGCCCCCCCCCCCCCCCGTCTGAGTCGACACACTTTTACAGTTTCGTTTGTAAACGCGAAAATTGTCGGTGCGAAGACGAAGAAATACACGTACAGAGAGAAACAAAAAGTACAACGCGTGAGATCAAACATTTAAATAAAACACAATGTCTCTATTACGCATCCCATAATATTATGTCTGTGCATACTCTGTGGAGCATGTCTAGATATACAGTATAAGTTAATGTAAATAATGTAATGTATTATTATTATTATTATTATTATTATTATTATTATTATTATTATTATTATTATTATTATTATTATTGTGGCACAACACATTTTATTCTGCATTCATTCATATTTTGACAAAACCACCATCTTTGATTTCTGTATATACAAAAATTGCCTATAATATAAAATGTTTCCGTACAACAATAGGATGTGAAAAGTTGCTCACACTGATGAGTGTGTGTTTATTGCAGGATCACCGTTGTCTTGGATTAATTAATGGAGCTGCTAGCCTGCTATGTGTCTGTGTGTGTCTCTGTGTGTGTGTGTGTGTGTGTGTCTCTGTGTGTGTGTGTGTGTCGATCTGAGGGCTGAACAGTTGCGATACTGCGCAGACAAATCATCCGTTTTGGACAACAAAGCCAGCAGCAGCCAGTTTGGCTTATTATTGTCGCTCTGGGGCAACATTTGGCTCTGACGCCACACCAACTGTGGCATCATCTGTAACCACCGCCACCCTCCCTCCATCTCCTGATCCTCTCCCTGCAGTTCCTCACCTTCTCTTTCTCCCCCCTTTTTTCCATCCTTCCCACCCTCCTCACTTTAATAATGCCTGGTCCCCGGGGTCCGCCGCTCAGGTGAGAGCCATCCAAACAGCCGTTGCCATGGTAACCTGCCAGCGGGAGCCCAAACACACCTGACGGTGCAGGTACATTTCTCTGTCACCTCCCACTCCTCCGTCTCCACCCTTTAAATCCTCCTCTGGTCGCGCCCACACACACTCCTTTGTTCTCCATCTCATTGTTTTCCGTCCGCCTGTACAGCGTAACCCAGAAACGCCACAGTTCAGGACCCAGTTAATATCTGGGCCCATTGGCCCGTGATGATATTGACCAGACACAACTTGCCCCCATCTGTCGGCTTGCCCTCATTCCAGACGCCCATATGTGGGCAAGCGTGACACTGGCGTTCCCAGCAGACAGCACTCACTCCACCCGAAAAATCAAACACAGCCTGATGGTGATTGGTGCCATGAAAGCTGCTGTAAGAGGGACACGACCGAATTCCTCCTATTTCTCGTCCCCTGAATACCACACACACACACACATGCTAACACATGCACACACACGCACACTGACAGGTCAGACACACAACATATACTGTCTCTCACAGTGCCGTTGCCGTCACAGTTGTTGTTATATGTTGTGTAAACAGGGACAGGAGGGTGAAGTAAGTCAGGATGTGTGAGGGGTGGTGATGATGCTGTGGTGAGAAAGACCATGTGACATCTCTCGGGGGTGGGGGGGATCATCCTCATGACTGTTGTTTACGTTCCGTGAAGTTCGGTTGAGGTCATGGATCAAGGAATGAATGATTTTTCTTCACTGGGGGTCAAACGGGTGTGGATGAAAGTGTGAATGGCAGGAATAACGTTGTTGCATGTAATTCGCACTTCCTGGATATAAAACTTAATGTTAGTGTTTGGGGGTGGGGGGGTGGGGTGGGGGGAGGGGACAGAGGAGCAGTGAAGCTGAAAGAAAAAGATGGCTGACCGAGCATCTCCACCAGACAGAGCGACCTCTCTCTCACCTTTCTAAGTCTAAAGGCCGTTAAGTGGTGGGCACTGTGCCAGGCGGGCCACGTAAACACACCCACACACAAATACACACACACACACACACACACCAAAAAAAAAAAACAAAAAAACAAAACACACACATAAAATTGTAGAAACAGCTTGCATTTCCACACATGCACAAACAAACAAACAAACACAAGGACTCATTTGATCAAACCACATTTTCCTAATCAAAAACCTCCACCCTTCACTCTGTCCCTAAAACAACAACAGGGCAACACACACACACACGCTCAACACACAAACACACACCAGTGTGTGTGTAATACGGTTGACCCAGATCTTAGAAAATGCACGGCTGGAGATGCGAGGGGAGGGGAGGGGGGGTGAGGGGCCAAGGGTTTTAGAAGGAGAGAGGAGTTATCTGCACGTTATGCATGTGTGAGTGGATGCGATGATGACGGAGTGAGAGAGGGCGGTGGGTGTGCGCTCTGCTCTGCTCGGAGACACTTTTTTTTTTTTTTTTTTTTTTTTGTGCCGTTGCCGTCACAGTTGTTGTTATATGTTGTGTAAACAGGGACAGGAGGGTGAAGTAAGTCAGGATGTGTGAGGGGTGGTGATGATGCTGTGGTGAAAAAGACCATGTGACATCTCTCGGGGGTGGGGGTGGGGAGGTGATCATCCTCATGACTGTTGTTTACATTCCGTGAAGTTCGGTTGAGGTCATGGATCAAGGAATGAATGATTCTTCTTCACTGGGGGTCAAACGGGTGTGGATGAAAGTGTGAATGGCAGGAATAACGTTGTTGCATGATATTCGCACTTCCTGGATATAAAACTTAATGTTAGTGTTTGGGGGGGGGGTGGGGTGGGGGGAGGGGACAGAGGAGCAGTGAAGCTGAAAGAAAAAGATGGCTGACCGAGCATCTCCACCAGACAGAGCGACCTCTCTCTCACCTTTCTAAGTCTAAAGGCCGTTAAGTGGTGGGCACTGTGCCAGGCGGCCCACGTAAACACACACACACACAAATACACACACACACACACCAAAAAAAAAAACAAAAAAAACACACACACATAAAATTGCAGAAACAGCTTGCATTTGCACACATGCACAAACAAACACACAAACACAAGGACTCATTTGATCAAACCACATTTTCCTAATCAAAAACCTCCACCCTTCACTCTGTCCCTAAAACAACAACGAGGCAACACACACACACACACACACGCTCAACACACAAACACACACCAGTGTGTGTGTAATACGGTTGACCCAGATCTTAGAAAATGCACGGCTGGAGATGCGAGGCGAGGGGAGGGGAGGGGGGGTGAGGGGCCAAGGGTTTTAGAAGGAGAGAGGAGTTATCTGCACGTTATGCATGTGTGAGTGGATGTGATGATGACGGAGTGAGAGAGGGCGGTGGGTGTGCGCTCTGCTCTGCTCGGAGATACGTTTTTTTTTGTTTTTTTTTGTTA
>JAFBJQ010000907.1:607057-612186 GCA_016785345.1 Trinectes maculatus
CCATGCTGTGGACAGTGCTACTAGCCCTGCTGCTGATTCTGCTGCTGCAGACTCAACTGTCTGTGTGCTTAAGGGAGTTACGCAGCGGGGGTTCGGGCTCCTCCGCCTACTCCTCTTCATCATCCTCCCGCTCCCCATCCTCCTCCTCCTCCTCTCACAACGCCACCCAGCAGCGGCTGCCCGGAGCAGTCATTATTGGCGTTCGGAAAGGTGGCACCAGAGCCCTGCTGGAGATGCTCAACCTGCACCCAGATGTGGAAGTCGCCAAGGCGGAGGTACGGAGACACAGTCGTGTTCGTTTTCCAGTCGCAGTCTGAGGCGAGATGCAAGATGAGTCCTGAGTTCCTGTTGTGACTCATTACAGAAAGAAAGAGAAAAACGCTGCCAGACCAAAAAAAAACAATCAGTTGTTCTGAGGTGGAAATAAAACGAATTGGGTACAATCTGTCCCACAGTAACACAAAGAGAAGTCTACCACTAAAATAAAACACCAAGCCAAATGTTGTCCCTCTTTCCTTCATGCTCATTAACACTGCTTTATCTATGACTTCATCTGGTCAGGTGCACTACTTCAACCTCGAGGAGCACTACCGCAGAGGCCTGGCCTGGTACCGCGCCCAGATGCCCTTCACCCTCCCCGGTCAGCTGACGCTGGAGAAGACCCCCGGGTACTTTGCAGCTCCGCAGGTGCCTGCGCGTATCTGGAACATGAACCCAGCTGTCCGCTTGTTGCTCATCGTCCGGGACCCGGCTGAAAGGCTGGTTTCTGACTACACCCAGGTCCTCCATAACCGCCTGACCCGCCATAAGCCTTACCTGTGTAGCGCCCCCTTGCCTACATTACTGGCAAGTCTTCTAGAAATGAATTTAAACCATCCTATGTATTGAAATGAACCCAAATATAGCACAGGGCTACACCTGCCACTAGAGGAGCTCCTGCTGCACAAGGGTCACATCGACCCAGGGTACAAGGCGCTGCAGAGGAGCTTGTACCACCAGCACTTGGCCCGCTGGCTGGAGGTCTTCCCCAGGGAGCAGATCCACGTGGTGGACGGCGACGAACTCATCCGAGATCCTTTTCCTGAGCTGAGGAAGGCAGAGAGGTTCCTGGATCTGCCCCCCAGGATCAGCCCCAACAACTTCTACTACAACACCACCAAGGGCTTCTACTGTCTCCTCTCTGCAGGACACGACAAGTGCCTGGACGAGTCGAAAGGCAGGCCCCACGCACCCCTGAGCACCCAGGCCTTCAAGAAGCTCTGCCGCTACTTCAGGAAGCCCAACAAGTTGTTCTTTGAGATGGTGGGGAGGTCGTTTTCCTGGTGCTGATCAGCCATGACCACAGAGACACCAGCACATTCAAGGACGCTCGTTTGTTGTGTGTTTTTTGTTGGAAAGGTGTGAGTCCCTGAATGTCCCTTTGTTGCTGATACCTACTCAGGTGCAAACGTGGCCAACAACGGCGACACAAATGTGTGTGACGATAATCAGAGAATTCCGACTGCTGTTGGTGAACACGTGGCCGACAGGACTTTTACCATGCAGGTGCCTCCCGTGAAGAACTCGCCGAACAAAGCGCCAACAACAACCGTGCCATACGCAAGCTAACGACTCGTCGGTGCTTTTTCTTTGTGCGGTGTTTGAAGAAGATGTGCAGACGTCCAGGTGATGTAGTAGATAGACGAGTGGTGAGAAGATGATGGAACTCTTGCTGTTGCACTATGAACTTTCAGCGTCGACCATTTCAAAAAGCAGAAAACCTTGCTCAGATTTCTCTCAGCGGTAGTAACATGTCCGTGTTTCTAAGACAGTTTTAGTTGAGTCACCTCATTGACTTCATTCCTTCGTCTTTTTAATAGGCTGCGTTTTAGATATTTAGTGAAAAGGACTATTTTGTAGATCTTCTGAAAGCAAAAACATTAAAAGGAAACTTTTTTTCGTTCCTTTTTACCTTCAAGGCCAATGTACTACTGTGACATGTTGGTGGGGTTTTTTTTGTGTTTTTTTTTCCCGGGATGTTCCTTTAATAAATGTGCTCTGTCATATTGTCTCCTGCCTGAACTCAGCTCTGAGGTTTAAAGGGTTCACAAACATCAAACACGAGCACGGAGGAGGAGAGCGAGAGACACTGACAAGGCCCCAGTGAAAACTCCTCTCTCTCTCTCTTTCAAAGTGTATTAAGACGTTCTCTGTCAGCGTCTGTCTAACATGTTCTTTACATCAAGGATCAAAGCGAGTCTATGTTTTTCTTTTTTTTCATCATGGAGATAGAGCTGTCAAGGAATTACCTCCAGTCTCTTTTACACTGTGACCACACTGCAACAAGTCACAACGAGTCGCACATTCAGGTCATCTGCAGGACGTAAGTACGCATTTGAATCTGGAATTTTTATATATACAGGGGGTCCTCGAGTTACAACGGTCGCGAATTACGTCGTTTTCGTGGTTACGACACATCTCCCGTGAACTTCCTTGTTTCAGATTAAGCGGTTTGCCCCGTAAATACGTACAGACTTCACACGGGAACTAGTTGCTGAGCGCTCTCTCTGTCTCTCAGCGCGCCGGTAAGGAGATGCACACGGACACAGATGCGTTTGGGATCATGGTGATACCGTAGGTTTATTCACAACACAGGGTCTACACGGTTCATAACAGAAATCTAAAGAAAATGCTCATTACACTCGCGATATCAACCCCTACGGTGAGTCAAGAGGGACAAAAAAGGCAATTCACCATAATAAACTCTTATTTTAGCGTGGTGTTATAGCGACATCTGGTGGCACAATGTATGCACAATGGCACAATGAATGTATGGTCCAACTTACGTAAAAATTCGGTTTCGACATATTCTCAGGAACGGATCTCCGACGTAACTCGAGGACCCCCTGTATATATACTGTATATACATACATACATACACATACACACACACAGATATTTTAAAATCCATTGTTCTGGTCCCAGTTAGAAGACAACATCGTACTACACAACACCATGTCCCTGTCTTGTGGATTGTGGGTGTATTGTGCGTATGAAAATAGAGCTGCTCCGGTTGTGTCTGAACGTAACAAAACCATAATCACTTATGAGAAGGGTCATTAACTTTTGTTCCTCTGCAGCAACTTGACTTGGGTGTAACTTTGTAACCCGGCGACGGCTCGACATCATGCTCCTCTCGTTGTGTTCTCCACCGTCCCTGATGAGTGCGGGTAAATGATGTGCGAGAGAGAGGTGAGTGCTGAGACGTCAGAAGAACAGTCAGTTCTGAGGGTGACTAAAACTTAAGCTAAAACTTTTTAAAAAATAACTTTCTGGGTTTTTTTTTTTTTTAAACTAATCTAAAAGTGTAATGACTGAAATGATAAAACGCCGTTATGGCTGCTCGGACGGTCTGATTACGACAATAACAGGACTGACCTTTCCCTGAGCAGCAGTAATTCCGTTAGCCCCCTGACACCCACACCTGCTCTTCACAAAGGAAAATATCAAAATATCAAATATCTGACTCACATTGATGCAACGTGGAAGTTTTGTCCGAAAATCAGCCACAAATTGACTTAAAACTCAACTGGAGGAATATGACAACATATAATCCATAGAAACTGCTGGCTGCTGTGTTGTACTGTATATTTGTTTGAAACGTTATGACAGTCCATCAAACAGGCCTGGACCAGCGTGGCAGGTTCACTGATAAAAACAACACAAGTGCCTGATCGCCATCAAATATGACGACAAAACGGCACTTTTAATCAGAATCAGAATCAGAATCAGATATACTTTATTAATCCCTTGCGGGAAATTCTTTTTAAGCAGTGCCCAGTTTACAGAGAAAAGTCAGTAGAATAAGGAATAAAATAAAATAAAATAAAATAAAATAAAATAAAATAACTAGGTCCCTGGTTCGAATCTCGGTTCGGGGGATCTTTCTGTGTGGAGTTTGCATGTTCTCTCCGTGTCTGCGTGGGTTCTCTCCGGGTACTCCGGCTTCCTCCCACCGCCCAAAAACATGCATTGTGGGGGTTAGGTTAATTGGCCACTCTAAATTGTCCTTAGGTGTGCATGTGAGTGTGAATGGTTGTTTGTTTGTATATGTATTCTGTGTTGGCCCTGCGATGGACTGGCGACCTGTCCAGGGTGTACCCTGCCTCTCGCCCGATGTCAGCTGGGATCGGCTCCAGCTCCCCCCGCGACCCTTAACAGGATAAAGCGGTAGAAAATGAATGAATGAATGAACATTCTGTGTTGGCCCTGCGATGGACTGGCGACCTGTCCAGGGTGTACCCTGCCTCTCGCCCGATGTCAGCTGGGATCGGCTCCAGCTCCCCCCGCGACCCTTAACAGGATAAAGCGGTAGAAAATGAATGAATGAATAAAATAACTATATATGGTCTCAAATAAGGAATAAAATAAAAATAAAATAAAATATGGTCTCAAGTATATACAATCAACAGTATTTACAATGCTGCTCAGTACCGAATTATTATTATTATAATCCTGCAGGTTATATATAACGACACCCTCCAACGTAAAGCTGATAATGAGATTCAGTCTGGGGTCAGGAGGAAGTTGCCTGTGAAACTGATGCAAGCTGCTGCTGCTGACGCGTCATGTGATCACTGATCAAATGTGACATCAGATGTATTGTCCACATGAGTGCGAGATGAGTACATGAAAGACGTAGCTGCCTTACATCTTCAAAGAGCAAGAACCATTTGTCTATTCTTACATCTCTGTCTTTATGGTTCTCTCTTGAGGACGGTGGGAGGGTGACAACGGGAAGTCAGCTTTTATTCTCTCTCTCTTCCCAATACACTGACAGTATTCCAGGTAATAACGGAGAAAACATTTGTTCAACTGGTTTCGTCTGTGTGACCCATCCCTGAACGCACTCGCCATCTCCACCACCTCATGACTTCACCCACTCAAGAACGTTCATGAACCCAAGGAATCCAAGTCAGAATTGACATATTTACATATATAGCACTGATCAGTGGAATGGGCTTTGGATCTTTGGGAATTCATGTTTGATCGTCAAATATGTGAGTACATAAACGTACATCCATACACACACACACACACACACACATTGCTAATGCTAATGAAAGTGACTTGTATCGAAAAGTTCATTG
>JAFBJQ010000907.1:622064-674422 GCA_016785345.1 Trinectes maculatus
AACCCTCCTAAAAATGTGGTGAATGATGAGAATTTCCCTGTCTAAATTAAATTTAGTCATTCATGTTAGCCATAGAAGCAATACCACATTTAAGTCACATGAGGGCAGCATAAAGCAAGTAACCAGGGTGTTAATCAGCTGATTGTGTCATGCAAACTGTTCAGGTCAGTTGCAGAGTGAAGGTGCTGAGATTGAGGTGAAATACTGACTGGCAATGGGAAGTCTGCCTCGTTTTACAGTCTTACTTCTGCTCGACTGTACATGCAACACACAACAACAGAGTCCATTTGTAATGAACTGTGTATAGTGCCACTTAGTGGTAGTCCCTCGTATTGAAAGTAGTTCAAAAATATTTATGCTCCTAAGTTCAGTGCTTGTTAAACGACTTACATAAACAGGACAAACTGCTTTTTCTGTGTAGATTCTGAGTCAACAAGTGTCATTTTTTTCTCAGTCATGTGTATTTATCTGCAACATACCAGCAATGACTAAGAAACGTTTTGCTGCATCTCAAATGTTTAGCAATGTGACTGTTTGCACATACAAAAGATGCTTTTACTTTGGAATAATTGGGCAATAGCCTGATTGTTAGCTGTCAGTGTTGTCCTGAAATTAAATCTTTCACGCATTGTCAGAAATTACAGAGGAATGTGTTTTTGTTGAGCCCTGGGAAGAGGAAGTACTGTATACCCAATACAATACTACACAAGACTACTATATATATATGTGTGTGTGTGTGTGTTGATCTTTATATTGATATGTATTGTATGTGTAGATGTGCATTTATGAATGTATGTATTTGTGAACTGTGGTTTTACTAAGATAAATTATAGTCCACTGAAAGTTGTGTTATTTGTGAATACTTCATGTTTAGCTCTGCATTTGGTTTCTGAGTCACAGCCTTGGCCTCACCTCCATGATGCCTATACAGCTGACACAGCAGTTGTTGTGTTTACTGAAAACGCACAAATCAGCTTTTTTCCCTCTCAGCTGATGAGTCTATGTTTTGTGTTAAGTCATCACCTCGGTAGTCTTCACTTCCATTTAATCTGTTTTTTTTTCTCTTTCCAAACAAAACACACAGGAATCACTTCTGCTCTTTGTATCAACAGAGCAAAACGGCGTTCTCTTTAATTGTCTCTTTTTTTCCCAAAGCACTTCTGCAGTTTAAAGCTTTTGTGTCAACAAAAACACACTGAGGTTCACACAAATGGTAAAAACATAACAAACATTTTAAAAAATGAATTAGCTGTATTTTTCCATTCATAACAATAAAATTACATCAGGTGAGTGCCACAACACCAGGTAGCAGCATTCTGACTTAGGCAAAAAAAACATCAGCAGAACATCCCAAAATATATAATTAATGTGTTCATGCTCCAGTTTAAGTCCAGGTTTCGTACTCAAAGGTGCCAGGCTCTCTATATGCCTGCTGCTTGCAAAGCGCACACAGACGCTCATTGTATTCTGGGCAAAAAGAATTTCATTCATCCAAGATGGCAACATCAGTCCAGTACAAACTAGAAACCACATTTCCCACCGAAAAATGCAATTTGTCCCCCGCCCCCCCCCAAATGTTAACCAAATACGCTGAACTGTCTTTTGTGGTGTCATTCTATAATATATTGTTTCATGTGGGATCTGGCCAAAGCTCACAGTAAAGTGCAAGTACTGTCTTGTGCTTAAAACTGTTCTTCCAGCGGTCAGAGTTGATGGACCACACCAAAGGTGGCAGGTAAAGCCTGCAGGCTGCGGCGCTGGCTCGACAACACAATGCACACAAACAGCTGGCAGTTAGATATAAAGACATGCAGCAGCTCAATGGTGGGTTTGCGTACTCGGACGTTCGTTAACGCCTCTGAAGCCTCAGGTTCAGTCAGTGCTGCCATAGTGGTTCAGATCGGAAGGCGTCTCGTGTATAGCAGTGGGCGAGACGTCCTCCTCCTGTGACACCACCGCATCTACGGGCTGCTCGAAGAAGTTGGTCACACAGATCACCTGCAGAGAAACAGGAACAAAACTAGCACCACTTCTACTGTGCCATTGTAACAGACGCCATTACACGCCACGTTTCCCCTTATACTCTCTTTAATGTGTTTCGGTGCGTATTTTCTATCCTGATTATTCACGTAAACTTTTTTTACGAAGACTTACATAACTTTTTTTTGGTTAATTCTAGTGGAGATAGAAATATATAAAGATATAAAAGTTTTTTAAATAAAACTTACATTGAGAATAGCCACTAAACCCCCCTGGACGAGGCCAGTGAACACATCACTCCAGTGATGTTTGTAGTCAGACACGCGAGAAAGACCCACATACACAGCAGTTGCAATGAGGAAGAACTGGATAGTGGGGCGTAGAAGCCTCGCCCACTCTGACCTCAGTCTGGCTTGGATGTACAGCTGCGGTGGTCAGAGGGAGAAAGTTAATGTTGATGAGAATATGTCAATAAAGTAAAAACACAACTTCGATTGAGCAGTTCTAGTACTGACATTCAAGTCAAACAGTTGATGAGGGAAATCCTGTGTGCACTTACTACAAGGAACATCATGCAGTACATAGAGAAGGACGAGTGGCCAGAATAGAAGGACAATCTACAAGAGAGGAAAAAAAAAACCAATCACCTTCATCAATTCACGATTTATCAAAACTGAGATTTCACATTCATATTGAAAAAGCTCTTTTAAATTGTAATGACATCCACTTCTATCGCACATCGTTGTGGAGTCTGACATCATGGTCCAATTAGACGTTATTATTACACAGTTAGTAGTTAATGCAGCATTCAGTATCCTTTCCTTATTATTTTTGTGGAAAGCAGTACAGGGGGTCCTCGTGTTACGACGGTCTCGAGATACGACGTTTTTGTGGTTACGACACATCTCCCATGAACTTCCTTGTTTCGGCTTCAGCGGTTTGCCCCATAAATACGTACAGACTTCGCACGGGAACTAGTTGGTGCCGGCTCTCCAACACCTCCACAGCTAGGCTACTCTGCGTTGTGTTTACTTATGTGAAATGGACGACTCGCGATATCAACCCCTACGGTGTGTCAAGAGGGACAAAAAGGCAATTCACCATAATAAACTCTTATTTTAGCGTGGTGTTATAGCGACATCTAGTGGCACAACTTAGTCTCTACCTTACATATGAATGTATGTTCCGACTTGCGAACACCTCCACAGCTAGGCTACTCTGTGTTGTGTTTACTTATGTGAAATGGCCGGCCGGACGGCTGGCGGGGGTGCAGCGGCAGCCGGTAAGGAGATGCACACGGACACAGATGCGTTCGGAATCGTGGCGATACCGTAGGTTTATTCCCAACACAGGGTCTACAGGGTTGATATCAGAACTCTAAAGGAAATGCTCATTACACTCGCGATATCAACCCCTACGGTGTGTCAAAAGGGACAAAAAGGCAATTCACCATAATAAACTCTTATTTTAGCGTGGTATTATAGCGACATCTAGTGGCACAACTTAGTCTCTACCTTACATATGAACGTATGTTCCGACTTGCGTCGAAATTCGGTTACGACACATTCTCAGGAACGGATCTCCGTCGTAACTCGAGGACCCCCTGTATATCAGATTTTAACGGTTAAACTTTAAAGGTTCTTTAAAGGTTTTTTTTTGAGCCGTGGCTCCAGTGGATCATTACCTGGCCTCGTCGACCAGAAACGAGTCTCCGGTGCAGGTGAAGTTCTCGATGTATCCACCGGTTTTGCAGTTGATGCGGTCCCACAACGGTTTGCACACAGCCAAGAAGTTTGGCCGCAGACGACCAATGGAGTACTTGGCGATGTCGGTCAGAGACTGGCTCGCAGCAGCTCCAAACACATAGCTCCCCACAGCTTTGTAGACGCATGACACATACCTGGTGCCTAAAGACAGCCTCTTGACGCGAGACAGGTAGACAGACAGGCACTCGCCACAGACGATCTGCGAAACCGACGATATGTCAACAGTAAGTGAGCAAATCGAACTTCTACATTTTACATTTAAGGTTCTTTTGGGGAGAAGGAGAAGACCGTGAACTTACGACTATGAGTGTGAAAGGGATCATGACTCCTCCCAGCAGCTGGTAGGATATGGTGTCCTCCTTGAGGGGGTACCTGATGGAGTCGTCATCACAGAAGAAACCCCGCTTGAACGGGCTGTGTTGCGGGGTGAGGATGAAAAACGGAAGTCCGACTGAGAGTGAGAGTGAAGAAAGAGGCAGAACAATGACTTAAGATCTGGCCTCGGATTTCAGCAAGTCACCTGGATGGACAGCATATCATGTTACACAAGCAGCCAATACACAAACACACAATATCTGTGCGACTTTGACCACCAGTGACCTGTTCCACTGTTGTAAAACAGATCTTGTGATTTGGACATATCAGGAAGTGATATGTGTGTACTTTGGGGTTTCAGCTGCCACTGAGTTGCTGTTGGTTGCACTCTCTTGATTCTCAACAGCCTGAAGTCAATAATAGTCCTCTGAGTGTGATTACTGCCATTACCACACAGTCACAGCCCTTTGTTGAGGCTTGTTCACTGAAGCCTACTGCAGGGCACAACACTGGTGTGTGTTGAAACACCAAATTATGTTGTGGTAATGTAATCATGCAGGTCTTTTTCATGCAATCATTTTACAATGCTATCTTATCTGTATCGTATCTACACACAGTCAGAGACAAGAACTGTCAAGATTATTTCTTCCTGTGTCTCAATTCATTTTTAGTATAAATATGTGATTTCCAAATAAGTAAGACAGGAGAGTAGAGACACAAAAAAAGATATATTTTAAAATAAAAAAGTGATGAACTAGAAAATGGAATCTTGGGAACAAATGGTTAGTAACAGTGACAGAAAACTGACATCCTGCAACAGACTTTTTCAAATATTTGTTATTATATATTTGTTTTTCCCTGAGGACACGGATCATAGTCTGCGGATGCCTGCTTGAGAACAAACTGTCTGACTGTTTGTGAGATTGTTGTACTGTCTGATAATAACCGTGCTGCAGCATGTGTCTGTGCTGTGGTCAGAGTCCAGGGTCCAAAAATACAGCCTTGACTGGAAATAAAACCCACACAGGGTGGGACTTTGTTTACTTTTTTTTTTTCCATCTTCTTCTTCCTGTCTGGTTCCTTCAACCTCCAGCCTACACATGTATATGTTTATATGACGAGTATGCAAGGAATCTGAACACTCTGCACATACATCATTACATTTATTTATTATCATTATTATTATTGTTATTATTATGATTGGAAATATAAGGGTGTGGTCCACTATAGGAGCAAACAGGACGGATTAGCAGGTTTGGGGATTATAGAGTGGATTAGATGTACACACCCAGGACGAGGCAGGTAATGTCCAGCAGGAGGAGAGGGATCCCTGAGGCTTCAAACATCTTGTGTCCTCTCGTCCCGCTGTCTGGCTCGGAATAAAAGACCCGGCTGTCCCGGCCGGTGTCAGGGGAGACGAGGCGCAGCCTTTCAGCCGCACATGTGTCGCTATCCCAGCACAAAATTAATAAATAACACCAGTGTCATTGTCCCACTAATAAATAAATAAACTCCGGGGCGGTCCGAGGAGCTAAAAACTATAAGGGTGTTTTTTTTTTCTTTTCGTTTTTTTGTTGTTGTTGTTTGTGAGGTCAAAACGGGTCAAAAACACAATCTAGGATCTAGGTCTAGTCTAAGCACCAGCACGCACGTCGAGGCCGTCTCACCATTCCACCGCCTCACAAACCATCGTCACGCATCGGCCTCTTTCCGCTCGCGACACCGTCCGCTCCGCAGCTGAGACGCACGGCGACAGCGAGCGCCCGTCTCCTCAGTGCGATCAATGCTGCCTTCACGTGCGCACGGGAAAAAAAAACGAGAAAACTATCCAATGTCGTTCCTGTCTTTTTCTTTGTGTGTGTGTGTGTCTCGTAATTTCCGAGGTGCATTTCAACGCAACGCAGGACAGGAAGTGGTCACGTGAGTTTAGGGCCTATCGCGTGGCTGCTCTGACTCTACGACAACTGTCGGCTGATGCCGAGCTGCTCCTCCTCCAATGAGACAGCCGGTAATCAGGTTACTTCAATGTCACGAGGAATAGAAACATAACTGTCTCATTAGCAATAGACCCCATAATAGATCACGTGTATCTATAGAGCAGTTTTCTATGACTGTATTGTCTGTAAGGCGACCATTTCATATTTAGGACAAAAATACATGTTGACACGCTGTTTGTGGTATATACTGTATATATTTACGTACAGTATGTATGTATGTATGTATGTATGTATGTATGTATGTATGTATGTATGTATGTATGTATGTATGTATGTATGTGTTTATAGTACACATATTGTACATAATTTATTTCAAGTTAAGTGTAATATGCAAAATAAAAATAAATAAAAGGTCCGCCATTTAAAATATTTAAATTGTAATATGACTCTTCCTCATGCGTCAACGAAAAAAACTGGTCAGAGGCAAACAGGTAGAAAGAACAATCCAGAGTCACAGCTTTTAGTAATTAAAGGTTCTTTATTGTTTAAGTTTTTTTAAACATCTGAAGTTGTTTTCGAGCCTCAGAGGAACAGTGTGAAGATGGCTGAACACAGCAGCAGGAGAATAACACTGGGAGCACTTGGTATGGCACTGTTACACAGGTCCCCTTCGCAGCAAGCCATGGGACTCACACAGGCCAAGCTGCTTTGGCAGCCTTTGGCAACTATGTTGTAACCTGCAAGACACAATGGGAAAACTCTTGCATGCATGAGCATGTTATGATGTGTATAAGCCACATACTGTATCAGCTCTTTTATGATTTTTTTTTATGTATTTGCTGTCATTAGTTACAGAAACCTCTGTTGTGACTGAACAACTTACCCTCCACTTGGAGAGTGAAACAGCGGTCAAACATGGCAGGACAAGATGTGGTGCCTGTGCAGGATTCAGGGTTGACACCTGTGCACGTGTAGCATCTTAATCCGTATGCTGTATACACACACACACAGGAAAAATAACACAGGTCTTCTTAACAATTTGTTTGTTTTAAAGTGCGTTGCTTGACACATTTGAAATAACATGAAATAACCCAAAAAGATGAAATAGTGTTTACTCTGAAAGACTG
The DNA here is from genome assembly GCA_016785345.1 of Trinectes maculatus. Taxonomy (NCBI): domain Eukaryota; kingdom Metazoa; phylum Chordata; class Actinopteri; order Pleuronectiformes; family Achiridae; genus Trinectes; species Trinectes maculatus. Next base: position 629,190 of record JAFBJQ010000907.1, read on the forward strand.
AAAAGTGGAAGTGAAACTTAAAATTTCTTCCACAGGATATACATAATATCTTAAAAGTTTAAATAAATAGTTAGAAACAATGTCTCATCCTAATATACTGTAGGTAAATGTACAATAACAGGTAGGCTAATTCAGAACCATTGAAATCAGACTGGTAACTTCAACACCAGCAAGTGTAAACTACTTTCCAACTCTCTGATGTAGCTTCTTTTACAATTACACTCAAACAGCAGCACATTTTTGCCAATTAATCCCCCAAACTACACAAGTCTAACTCAGATACACTCTTCTTACCTGTAGACACTGCCATAAACAGGATTAGAGCTGCACAGAGCTGCATCATGAATGTAGATCTTGTGTTGTCTGTTGTTAATCAGCACCGTGGGAGATATAACTGCGCAGTATAACTGCCACCACAACTCTTTACAGCACTTTGGTTTCGATTCTTGAACATTTGCATTTCTACAGAAACATTCCTGTGACAAGAATGATGTCACCACTTAAGTGGCCTCATTATCACAACAACAAACTTGTTGGGAAGATTAACACTTGATGGAAACAAGGATAAGAACTTGACGTTGGTGGAAACAGAAAGTGAGATTAGCAGAAAAACACTGAAAAGGTGCATTTTTAAAAATTAAAAAGAATTTTGAATACATGCAAATAAAAAAAATCTTTGAAAAAAGTTGACATTAACACTATTGTTTTCCTGTTTTCCCTTTTTTTAAACCAGTGGGAATACTGTATGTACCATAACATAACAACATAATTCTTTCATACTGAGTTTTTAAAGGTTACCACACACAGGGATCACACATTAGTACACTTTAAATGTTAAATGTTTATGAGTTTAAACCTGGATTGTGCAAACCTTGACATTTAAAGCCATTCTGAAAAATACATCAAACGTTGCAGATTTAACTTCAAATCGGACAATAAGCGATTAAAATTTTGCTTAAAAACACTGTTAAGCGGTCTGTAGTACAATTTTGAAAGGTACAACCGGAAGCCGGATTCTCCCGACGCTCGCCGCGTCATCTACGCGCCCGCGTGACGTCAGTACATGCGCCGCTACGATTTGAAAATCCCGGAGACGAAAAGCCATGAATCACAAACACACAGAGGCGACGTGCGGGTAAAGTAAGAGCGCGTGGAAACATGCCGAAGTCTCTGAGAAAGTCCTGCATCAACCAGACCTCCATTAGTAAATACTTTACAGGACACAACACGCCGAGCAGGAATAAACAAACAGCCGAGCACCAGCCATCAACAGGCAAGGTGAGGTGTTCGCCCCTGACTCCATCACAAACACACACACACACACACACACCTTTACACTTCACGTATGATTGACTTAGCAACGAGTGACACTAAAAATCAGCTGATCTTGACCTGTAGCAGAAACGGTCCCTTCATGGAGAGTGTGAGTTGCCAGCTAAACGAGCCAAACCTTCTGCACGCGACCAGGAGCTGGATCTGGACACTGAGCCTGCTCCCTGTCTGAGCACTACAGGTGAGCGTCTGAAAATATCATTTGGATTTCAAATCCCTAGGTTACCCCTACCAACTGGTGTGTTAAGGTTCCATAAAAAGTGCAGTTATGTGTTTATGTTTCTTTGCATTGTTTTCAGAGAAGAGGCTAACATCACGAGGTGTCTGCTCCTCCACCTTGGAGAAGCTGAGAGGTTTCACCTGCATAACTGATCCCAGGGTCAGTGACACCCAGAGGGAGGGCAGGAGGGCTGGTGATGATGATGCTAGTGGTGTAGTCTGTGACCAAGGAAGCAGGGTTTCGCCTCCTTGGGAAGTTCCGGGTCAGCAGGAACTTAAAAAGTCAGAGGATGTGCATGAAGAGTCAGACGAGGAGGAGAAAGGAGGGGAGAGTCCTGGGTTTGCTGCTACAAAACAGGTACATGTAATAAATATGACTCCATGTCACTGTGCTTTGCAGAGTATGTTGGTTTATGAATGACTGGCATGCACCATGGAAGATTCCCAGATAGGATCACAGTTGTAATTTCACTATTATGTCCTGCTACAGTATAATTGTCTGTTACTTTACAGGGATCTTTTTAAGAACATTTGTTATTTGTGTATTTATGTCAATGAGTCATGATATAACTGTTGGATTTGAAAGTACTTAAATATCCATATGGGTAACGGGTATAAAACCCAGTATCAGTTGGTCTATAGATAAACAAAGTTTTCCTTTCTGTCGCTGCTGAACAGATGTTTCAATTGGGTAATCAATGCTTTTCACTGATGTTAGTATCTTTTGCAGGGTTTTTGCTTGTCACAGTTTGCAAAGTCAGGAGGAGATAAATGTGCAGAGCCGACTCCTCCGTCCGACTCTAGTGCCCCCTCCAGACATTCAAAGAGCACATACACTCCACTGGAGCAGCAGGTCATGGAGCTGAAGCAGCAACATAAGGATGCCCTGTTGGCTGTGGAGTGTGGATACAAGTACAGGTTCTTTGGAGAAGATGCAGAGGTGAGAATGTAAAAGCATTTCATGTCAGCGATACACAAAGGACATTCACAAAATGGATCCAAAGCACACTTCTTTTATATTTATAAATGACTGCCTTTTGCACAAGAAACAGAAAGTTTTAATGAATTAAAGCATAATTCTTTTGTTTTTGTAAAACTCAACGGGGTCTTGTGGAAGACGTGCCATTTTGACACAGTTGTTGAACGTGTGTGTTTAAACAGATTGCTGCAAAGGAGCTGAACATCAGCTGTCATTTGGATCACAACTTCATGACGTGTAGCATCCCCACACATCGACTGTTTGTTCATGTCAGACGGTTGGTCTCCCACGGACATAAGGTACGACGTATACTATATATTGCGTTTATTGTATGTTGGGACTGTCATTGTATCAGGTCATGAAATGACTATTATGTCTGAAATAATTAAATTATATATATTTGTCAGTAACAGCATTTTGTTATATCATAACATCCTTATTTGTATATGGGAAAGTAAAGCAGTTAAGTTTCTTACTGTTACAATATTGTTTTAAATTTCTAGGTTGGAGTGGTAAAGCAGACAGAGATGCCTGCGATCAAGGCCTCAGGGGCCGGTAGGAACACTCTGTTCACTCGTCAGCTCAGTGCTCTGTACACCAAGTCCACTCTGGTGGGAGAGGGTATCCTTTTATAGGCTGTGAATGTGTCCTCAGTGACAGATGTTTCTAACTCTGCATGTCTAAAGCAGTGTCCTTAACACGTTCCTGAGATGTGAACCCGGTCTGCAGACTGGGGGATGTGGAGGAGGGGGCCTGTGGTGATGTGGTGACTGACCCGCCTGACAGCTTCCTGTTGTGTATCAGTGAGAACTGGGATAAACAGAAGAAGCAGCTCACTGTGGGACTCGTGGTGTGTATTGATGAAGACACAAATTCACAAAAACTGAGCATGCGGTCGGGTGACTTCAGTCGGGACTTTCAGTTTAAACATACTGATAAAGTGTTATTGTTATTATAATATGGACATATGGCACAACAGGAAGAAAAATCGTGAAAATAATGTCTGTGCATGTAGGCAGTTCAGCCCAGCACCGGAGATGTGTTGCTGGACTGTTTTCATGATGGTCCATCTCGCTCCGAGCTGGAGGCCAGGTTCCTAAAGATCAACCCTGTGGAGATCCTGGTGCCCTCTGACCTCTCAGAAGAAACCCACAGATTCCTCCAGAGCATCAGCAATGCCAGGTAATCTCCTATCAGCACACTAGGGGGCAGTGTGCGCCCATTTTCTACATGGTGGTATAATGTCCTTGAAGTATGTGTTGTGTTTATGACATATCAAACCCACTTGAAACAAACAGTTGATTCTCTACACCTTCCATTTAACGTATGCACCAAGAACCACAAGATCAAAAGATTTTAGTCAGTTGTTTATCGATGGACTAACAGTGATGCCTGGCATCACGGTTTCGATAATACAGCTGAACGGTAGTATTCCAGAGACGCGTTGCTTCCCATGGTGCCGCCATGTGGCTCAGTCTGCACCCAGGCGGTTTTCACACCGGTGGGGACGTGTGCCTCTCGGGGCCCCTCATGATTGCATTATCCTGCGAAGGGAGTGAAAGGGAATGGTGTGGATTAGATTAAAAATGGAATGGAGTGGATAAATAGAAGGGTTGTGTGTTGCTTCTGACTCAGTGGTGTACGTTATTAATTATTCGCCTTTTTTTTTTCAATTCCACTGGGTATTTAATTTACTTTAAAAAAATTTTCACTCAGGTCAGATTTAATTTGGGCAATAGATAGATAGATAGATAGATAGATAGATATACTTTATTGATCCCAAATTGGGAAATTACAGAATTTCAGTGTCAGTTCGTTTATATTCCTTCCTCGCTTTTGTCACATTTCCGCTTCTTTTTCTGGAGTGTCAGTGTTGTGTGATTATAATGCCACTGGGCCCGCGAAGGCCAGTCCAATTACTGTGCTTGAACACCAAGGTTCTGCAGCATTGTTCCTCCCAGAGACATGAATCTTCCCCCGATTCAGCCTGTATCATACCAACAGAGGGCAGTGTTGTTTGTTTAGCTCAGGCAAAACATTTAACCACCATTTCTAGTCCAAAAGCCCTTTACAACAATTACGACATTGTAGCAGGTGATTCGTTTTTTCCAACAGTCGTCACTCGGATGACAGAGAACAATGTCACTCACAGACATCATATTGAAACACAGGGTTTGGATGTTATCACATTTGAAACTTGTAAACATTACAGCGACTTCAACTTAAAAACACAAATGTGAGACCCACCCAGGTTAACAATTAAACTGGAGGATATTGTTCAGCGCTTGATATTACCCCGAAAGCCTCAGAGTCTCTGAGGTGGGCTGAGGAGACGAGCCCCAAGGCAATGTGATGTACGGCTTGTGTGTCTACAGAGCAGCTGGTAACGAGTCCCTGGGAGGTTGGTAGTATCTAGGTGAAGTATTGGTTGCTTTTCATCCACAGCCTGGTGGCATGAGTCAGGATCAATGACAGGGATCATAGAGACCCTAAAGCTGATGCTGTAACCTCAGATGTGCCAGTAATCTTTTAAAAGTTCCCGTACACATGGTAAGACACACACTCCAGAAGTTGTGTATTTTATGAGTGTGTGTAGCTATTGAGGCCGATCAGACACCTTAATGTGATGTGCACATGAACGTCTCTGCGTCTTAATGTTCTGTTCTAACCTTTGTCCATCCCTGTGCTGTGCTGTGAATGTACACTATGACAAAACTAAAAAAAGATAATTATTGTCTTGCGTCTAAATGTGAAGCAGCCTTGAGCTGATCAATCAATCAATCAATCAAATCAAGCCAAAGATTGCATCGATTTTCGATGCAACAAACAAAATCATTTTTCGTAATTAAATTTAACTATACCTTTATTTTTTTAGGAGCGGAAGACAAAGTGACAGTCACTTGTTTGTGTGAATCAGGTTTCAGCTTGGTAATTTCATGGGAAGGTCACAGACTGAGTCTGAGTCTGAGTCTGAGTCTGAGTCTGAGTCTGAGTCTGAGTCTGAGTCTGAGTCTGAGTCTGAGTCTTTATAAACTCAGGGTCATAATGCTGCTTCCTGTCAGGATTTGCAGAAATGCTACACTACCACCCCCCACCCCCACCCCCGATCGATATCTGCAATTGTCAATGTTCTAGTAAACCCCATAATATGGTTGAATTGACTGGTTAAATGATTAATGGTTGTAGTTGCACTGCAGGCACAATATGCAGCCTATTGATCACACAATCTTATTTTCCCCCTGTGGCTGGAGATGAAGATCTGTAAGTGTGTGTGTGTGTGTGTGTGTAGGAAACGGAAGAAAGAAAATGCTTCAGCACGGTGTCCACAGCCACGTGCTTGCCTCGGTTGCCCCGGCAACAACAGATCAGACAAAGCAACCAAGTCCTTGAAAGCGGCAGTGCCTAGAGATTGAATGGAACAATAGTGAGATGCAGGGAGACTGTGTGTTATGGTGTGTGACTGAGGTTGACGCGCGCACGTGTGTGTGTGTCCGTAGAGTCCGGATGAACGAAAGCGCAGTCAGTGTTGATGTGTGGACTTCGTGCCGCAGGCAGAGGAACGAGCAGATATTTGATGTTGTGTTTCCTTCGTTCTCTACAATCACAAGCATCACTGACCCCTGCGATCAATGATGTGGCTCCTCTCCCCTCCAGTGCTCAGGCTGATGACCGGGTGAGAGTCGAGAGGAGAGGCCCGGCTCGGTTCGAGTTTGCCTCTGCAATAAACACCATCACTGAGTTCTACTGCAGCAGTCAGGAGAGAGGTGTGTTGTGTTTGTGCCGCTCAGTGCTTCCTTACTTTTGACACTTTCATTCAATAGTCCCCTCAGTCAGTTGCTGAGGCAGAGAGCGCCGTGCAGATGTAACGCCGGACGTGTCTGAGGAAGACGCCGGTGACTCACGGCTGTGTTTTTCATCGCATGTGTGATTTTTGTCCCTCAGGCGCTCACTGTCTCTCGAGCGTCGCGTCCTTGGAGAGCCCGTTGATTTGCTGTCTGGGGCCGCTCATCCAGTACCTTCAAGAATTCAACCTAGAGAGAGTTTTCAGAAGTGAAAGGTACACACGAACCCACATAACAACCAGATACACTTACAGCACAGGCCTCAAGGGTTCCCTCTGCGTGGAAATTTCCTGGATTTTACTTGAAGTATCCAGTCAGGAATGTGAGTGGAATGGTGGTTTTCTCCCAAAAACAGATCATTGATGTATTTTAAAACATATTTTACATTTTAAATGCAGCATTTATTTTGACTACGACCTATTAAACAGGCTGTAAGGTTGAGAAATGTTCACCGTTACAATCATGGCATGCAGAGTTTGACCTTTAATTAAAACATGGTCACGGACTCGGTGTTTGAACTGTTGCTTCACCATTTTGCACACGTCACAGGGATATTTTCAGATAGAAGTGCTCCAGCTTCCTTTTTCTTGACTTCATTTACAACTGTTTATAAAGAGAATACCATCATTTACAAGGGTAAATTTGATAATTGTTTAATGTTCTGAGTCGATTTCTGAAAAGAAATGTAGAATTATTTTAAAACGAATTAGAAACATTATGCTTTTCCCACTGTCGTTGTTTTGTAATATTTTTTCCCCCCCAACAGCTCGTTTCAGCGTCTGTCTTCCAAGTCAGAGTGTATGACCCTGAGTGCAACTACAATCAGGAACCTGGAACTCCTCAACAATCAGGTAAACACACATCGAGCTGTTTACACCACAACACAACACAACATATAACTCTAGAACTCTTGTCAACTTACTAATTGTTACACAGACACATCAACACTCAGTTTTCTTTATTCACAGTAGCCATCAGTGGTGTCATTAAAGGACGTTGTGGTGTCTGTCTCCAGAGGCAACCTGCCAGACAGTTGCATGAATTTTAGGTCTCAGAGCTGACAATTAATTTGAGGTCACCTCCGAACATTTTTCCCTCAAACCTGCATTTGCATTATTATTTATTTCTTCGCATTGTGCTCAGCAATGTGTGAAGCCTACAAGCTGCTGTTGTAATTCCTTTGGATCTACTGGATAAGATGAAAAACAATGTAAATAGACTTGTACTTTTTTTATATATATGTGCCACAACAACTCTCTGCTGATTTCTGCATGATACAACCTGCAGAAATCACTTTACAGTCTTAGTTGTACATTGGACTGTAAAAATCGAACGCGTGATGGAAATGTTCAGTGAGCGTTCAAGCCTCTGTGCGTGACAGATTGAAATTTAAGCACGACTTCGCTGCGCCATCCCACACACACACACACACATTGTAGTTGAAGCCTCCTTACCTGACTATATATTCCTTATCATCGTAGCAGTTTTTCTGCACTGTATGATGTAAGGTGTTTTAGTTTTTGATTGTGTTCTGTAAATGATAGACAGATGGTGGTGTGAGGGGCAGTCTGCTGTGGGTGGTTGACCACACTCGTACCGCGTTTGGGAGGAGACTGATGAGGAAGTGGGTGAGCCAGCCTCTCGCAGACTCCAAGTGAGTACAGGATTCTCTAGAATTTCCTCTTTGCTGCTGAAATGTAACTGTTGATGTCATATGGAAACTCCAACATGATATGAACACAGCTGAATGCTTTTGTTGCACGTAGCAGGATTTGCACACAGGACCGTTTAACTTTGCATTTGCAAACACACAAACACACAAACTTTATGATGCAGTGCAAGTCATTTTCATATATTGCGTCACTAAGCTTCCCTTGAGCTGCTTTTCCTGTTGGAAAAGCAGGTTTTTCCAGCTGTTTATGTCCCCGTTTTTTTTCCCCCTTGTGTTCGATTTGTAATTTATAAATTACGACACCTGTTTAAAAGCCTTCAAACTATCGAGCATCTCTCGTTTGCGAAAATATGGCACTATCATTTTAACAGACTAATTAAAATATAATTTTTAATATGGCCAGCTGTTTTGAAGATAAAAGGATCTGATTAGTTTTTCCTTTCTAGTCCTTCATATGACTGTGTAAAATCCTAATACCTTGTTTAAACTATATATATTATAGTAGTACTAGTACTACGACTATACTCTGTATCTTAGTGGATCTAAGAAAGACCCCGTAGAGAGAACAGTTGCTTATTTTTCACGGAGCAGAGCAGCTTCTTCTCAGAAACACTGCAGGGGGAAAACGACATAAAAAGCTGAAACTGACTCAGAGCACGTGTGCACCAAACAACCTCTCAGTTGTAATACTGCACTACTCTTTCAGATCTCTTCCCTGTATTGTAATTTTGTCATGCATATATCGTCTACCCCCCCTGGTTTACGGATTACAGCTGTTGACTGGACACTGCTCTCAGATTATAGAGATAGATCCTCTGCAGGACTTTGACCTCGGTAAAACCCAGATTACACACATCAACTCTAATCCCAAAACACATTGCACAGGAACAAATGACACTGCTCCTCATGTACATGTGCACAGATGGACAGACATAAAATATACATTACATCAGTGATGGTCTGTAAGTACGATGTCCTTTTATTACATCACAAAGCTTGTCTTAATCTGCTCTACCAGTCCGTTTTTATTCCCTGGATGTTTACTTTCTGTTTTTGTGCCTTTTATAGAAGTTGAGAAGAAAGTGGTTATATGTAATTTTAAATCAAGACTTAAGAATCCTCTTAATCCCTCAACAAATATAAATTTTTAATTTTAAAATGCAGTGTAAACATCATTTAACGTAATAAACACTTAATACCCAATAGTGCCTGTCTTTAAATGCAGTGACTGCTTTCGTGTTTGACCTGAAGTTTTTTAGGACAAAAATAAAGCAACAAAGGAAAGGATAGGGAGTGCACGATTTTATTTCTTTTTACATTCGTAACCGGTCCTCTCCCTCTGCGACCCACAGATCCATCGCAGAGCGGCAGGATGCTGTGCAGGAGATGTTAGCGTCGGACTCTCTCACTTTAAATTCCACCAAATCCCTGCTGTCACATTTGCCCGACCTGGAGAGAGGCATCTGCAGCATCTACCACAAAAAGGTGTTTTACATAAAGAGCATACAGATGTTGAGATGCAAATCATTTACATAATAAAGTAAGACAAACTCCCCTTACCCCCCCCCCCACACACACACACACAACTCTTGATTAACATCAGGAAAACGTCGCCTCAGTGGCACTTACCTGATTGTCTGACACAATCTCATTTCCCATCGGACCCATCTTTGAAATGTCAAACGGCTTCATCACTTTTGTGTGCATGCCTCCGCGTGTGTGTGTGTGTGTGTGCTTGCGTGTGTGCATGTTATACAGCGAGGAGCGAGATGAGAAAGCTTGATTTTTCTTTCATGTTTTCATGTCCACCTTTTCAGCTCCTGCGTTTTTGTGTAAAGGAAATGATCAAATGTCACCACACACATGCACACACACACACACACCACATGCACAGGGTCCTTAATTGTCATTTTGCCCATCTGTAGATAAATGGGCCTGTGTGTAATGGCCTGTGTCTCTATTGCTCCATTGACATAATGGGAGGGAGGGCACACTTATGGTTTCTAGTCACTGTCTATTTGGGTTCATAAAAGAGCAACAAGGGGGTTGCTGACATGGGGGGGACCATTAAAACTGCAGCCTGTGATTAATACCATAGACCATTTTTAGCGTGACTCCCATTAACCTCTCATGACACGGCGCTATACTGTGACATTGCTACTGGCTATATGAAGTCAGTATAATCTACAGAATCACCTCTCCTCGGAGATGAAATGCAAATTATTGATTAATTGTGAAGCTGGTTTCCTCTTAACAGGATCGCCAGTTCTTAGAGCCACAGCATTGATCTGTTGCTGCAGGGCATTTTGTATGTAAACAGAATTTTTTGCTCCTAACTGCTTAAGAGTCACCTGACGTGAACTGAGGTCTTGAAAAAAGACCCTGCATCTATGTGTTAACGACGTTCTTTCACAAACAGCGCAGCAAAGCAGCTGTGATATTAAAATGGTTGGTGTGTGCGTGGGCGGCAGAGGCGACCGCGTTGGCTTTAACCGATGGACGTTCTTTAAGCTCGGCAGCCGTATCCAGAGCAGAGGAGATTTAGGGTCTAATCTTGCTGCTGCTGTCACGGACAAAACAACCAGGAGAAAATGAATCGGGTTTTGTCAGAGATGGCGATCTGTTGTTTCAGTTTTCTAAATCACCATTAAATTCTCATTAGATGCATTTGTCTAAAACCACCAGCTCAACCAGTAACACTTCACTGTCTGCATGTTTTTTTTTGTGTGTCTGTCTGTTTTTCAGTCTTCCACGCAGGAGTTTTACCTCATTAGCAGCAGTCTGTCTCGCGTTGGGCTGGAACTACAGGCCCTGGTCCCAGCCATCCAGTCTCAGATCAGATCGACGCTGATCCAAAGCCTACTGCTGGACGTCCCTAACCTGCTGGCTCCAGCCCACAGCTTTCTCAGTGTGCTCAATAAAACCGCTGCCAAGTGAGTATCCTGCAGTTGGAGTGTTTTGCATGAGCGGTGACACAAAGAAAAGCATCTGTAATGAATTCCAATACAAATGTTTTGTACACAATGAATCATGAAGTCATGCTGCTGTTGATCAAACCTAATGAATGGGTGATTCATGCGTTACTGTTGTTTCAGTCTGCATTGATATAAAACAAAAAACGCAACAAATCCTTTCATTTTAATGTAACATTTCAGAGATCAGTTGAATGATCTAATTGCTAAATTCCATTGACTGTGATTGATCAATTTAGAAATATGTGTTAAAGGGTGACATCAAGCCCTTATGTCCACGTGTTAAATCCACTCTGCTCTCCTCTCCCAGTTTTCACTACTAAAGAATCAGACTGACCAGAAGTCCAGGGTCTCACATTTGAACATTGTATTGTGCAGGATGGGAGATAAGACAGAGCTGTTCTCAGATCTGACCCGTTTCCCGGCGCTACGGGAACGGAGGGAGCAGATCCAGTCCGTCCTCGATGAAATCCAAGACCACCGCAAGGAAATCAGACGGACGCTGAGGGCCCCCGCACTCGACTACAAAACTGTCTCCGGGCAGGAGGTACAGTCTGTGTGTGTGTGTGTGTGTGTGTGTGCGCGCTCCAGTCTTGTTTATCAAACTCTTCCTCTTCGTCGTCTGCTCTCAGTTTCTGATTGAGGTGAAGAACTCGCTTCAGTCCTGTGTTCCACCTGACTGGGTCATAATCAGCAGGTGAGCTCACAGTCTGACACGTCGATGTGTTTTTTACACCGAACAGTGTAGCAGGACTCATGATCTGATCGGTCTCCTCTGCAGCACGAAGTCGGTCACCAGGTACCAGTCGCCTTTTCTGGTGGAGCGCTACAAGGCGCTGCAGCAGCTCCGGGAGCAGCTGCTGCTGGACAGCCAGAGGGAGTGGACCAGCTTTCTGGAGTATGACAGAGACTCTCGCACCACATTCTAAACAGACACTCAGAATATCTGATTTAGAGAGAGGCCTCCAAAGCGCTCAGCCCTAATGAGTCGGTTTTTGTCAAGTCTCCATCACTGTGTGACCTTAAGTTAACTTACACATGAAAATGTCTCTCTCCCCCCCCCCTTCTCTTTTTTTTCTGTAGTCAGTTTGGAGAGCACTATCACACCATGAAAAGGGCTATTAGTCACCTAGCAACCATGGACTGTCTCTTTTCATTGGCTGAGGTTGCCAAACAAGGGGACTATTGCAGGTAATGTCCCCATTATAATACCCATAAATATTAGAGTATTTTTTGTGTGTGTGTGTGGGATTTTGTGCGTGTGTGCGTGCGTGTGCTCCATGCAAATGTGCGTGTGTGTGTGCGCATGTGGGTGTCCTGTGTCGTGTCCTATAGTCTCAGACAGGCTGTGTGTGGGAGTTTGCACTGGGCTCCCATCGTGCTCAGCCAGAACGCCAATATCCCTCCCACTCACAAGCACACACACACACACTCACTCAAAGTCACACACACCTTTCCATGCATTGTCTATTTCTACTTGTTCGTTTAAAAAAAAAAAAATTCCATATCTTAATACTCTGTGTTCTTTTTGTTTTTATGACTATTTTGTCTTCACTTTTACCATTGGTCTTTAAGTCATGAAGAAAAACTGGCACCTTTGATAAATTGTCATGTTGGGTTAACAAAGACGTATAACCTCTGTAAATTTGAGAAACTAGCACAGCACAGAACAATAATAAATTGTGTCATAACATAGGTTATTTTTTATTAGTTATATTAATTTACATTAATTATATTTTTACATTTTATATTTACACATTTTAATTCTAGTGTTGATTTTATTTTCAGTTGATTTTTTATAGTGGCAAAAAAAATGAAAGAACTGTGCCTAATGATATAGTGGAATTCACTCCTCTGTGTTCAGACCAGACCTGTGTGAAAACCTCCGTCAGATCGTGATCAGGGACGGCAGACACCCAGCCATAGACTTACTTATGGGAGCACACAACCAGTACGTGCCCAACCACACAGAACTACAGGTACACACACACACAAACACAAGCACAAACCCACACACAAACAAGCACAGGCTCATTCAGAGAGCTTTGATTGAAGTTGAACCAAAACATACACAGACGTTTGCCTCCCTGCTAATTCATTGAGACAGTTTTGAAACAAAATTGCATCACACACACGCTTTCACACACATATAAACACAAAAATATACACACACACAATTCCTCACGCACTGCTGGGGTGGGTGCGGGTTAATCTTGCAACAGAAGCACAAGCCAGTAGGAAGAGAGGCCAAGCTTTCTGTCCTCCCACCTCGTCAGCTGTGCAGGATAACATGCAGATATGTTAGTCTGTCTCCTTGTTCGCCTTCTGTCTCCTCTCCTCCTCTCCTCTACTCTCCTCTCCTCTCCACCAGGGTGATGGGAGAAGAACTATGATAATCACTGGTCCTAACATGGGGGGTAAGAGCTCTTACATCCGTCAGGTGGCCCTGGTCTGTGTTCTGGCCCACATGGGCTCCTATGTCCCGGCCGCTGAGGCACGCCTGGGCATACTGGATGGCATTTACACCAGGTATGAACACAAGCACGTGTGAACTCTACCTCAGCACTTTCACACGTCTGGCAACTGTAAATCGACCTCTGTAAACACCGTAGAGGGATAATAACAAACTGCACATGGGGACCACATGTGCTATTTTCAAGGAGCAGACACCTTTAATTGGAAAGGACACAGAAACACACTAAAGAAGTGACATCTGATATTCTTATTAGTGGAATTCAGCATAAAAGGAAGGAAGGAAGGAAGTAAGTGAGTTTAAAGGAAGAAACAAACACCTCATTCACCTTTGCATCGTTTATTTTTAGATCTATCACTGTTTCCCTGTCATCTTATTGGTTCCTCATCACACAGGAGGAAGTGTGTGAAGGAAAATAGTAGTTGAACACGATTTGTTTGACAAGAGCAGAGCCATTTTTTCTGTCAGGGTTAGGAACAGGGCATCTCCTTATATCGTAGCTACCATCAGACAATAAGGCTTTGTGAGAGATCTTTCTTTGCTGCTGATTATTCTCATTATGATGATGGTAGCAGAGTGCTCTGCATGTACTGTTTCCAGTCCTGACTACATATTCATTTGGAACACATGCCAATACATGGTCTCAGCAATACTGCCTCTGCTGCACTATGTGATTAGACCTAATGGCTTGCAGATGTGTGTAATTGTCTTTTTTTGTGGGTTTAAGCATGTTCTTATGTATTAACCCAGTGGGAGCCGGGGACCTGTCAGCACACTAATGCTTGTGTGTGTGTGTGTGTGTGTGTGTTTCAGTCTTCACAATAGTGTAATGGTTTTAGTCGGTACACATATCAGTTAGAGTGAGTGTGTTCAGTCAGAAGGGTTAAGTTCATAATAAAAGTGTTTGGGCTGCTCGGACACTCAGGGAGTCTATTATAAAACTAAGATGACTGTATGTGTTTATTGATTGTAGCAAAGATCATTGTCATCATGTGTGTGTGTGTGCTTGTGTGTGTGAGCAAGAGCGACATGAAATGGGAGTGGGCCTTTGTGGGTTGAGGTAATAAGAAGGTGCGTAGGTGTCTAATGGGATATCCTGTCTGAACTGATCCACATGATTGATTATCAACGAGGGTAAAGTGAATAATCGTTACGTTGGTTTAAAGCTGCATGCTTCTCTTCGCACATTCTCTGTTTCCACTGATACTTACACACATAGCAGATACAGTTGTTGGAGCATGATTATGTGTGTATTCTTTAACAGACTTAAGGAGAGTAATCAACAAGCTGTGTGTGTGTGTGTGTGTGTGCATGTGTGTGTGCGTGTGTGTATCCGCCGCTGTGTGTTTCCTTGTTGCTACTGAGTCCTGAGGGTTATAGAGCACGTTCTTCCATCACTTCATGGTTGTTATGGAAACAGTAAAAGGAAGCAGAAAGTAAAAGTGTATTTTGAAAAGGACCTTTAATCGACCGTAGACTAGCAGTGATTATACAGTATTTCACTCAAGTATTTCACAAGCCCCCCCCAACAGAAAATGCAGTGAGTTTTTTTTCTCTTTTCTTTATTTCACAACCCAGCCCATGCACAAACCTCATAAACCGTTGTGGGTGTTTTGGTGTGAAAAGACAATAGTTTCCTAAATCCAGTAATTTGTGTCTGTACCTCAACTGACACAAAATGGTTTGTAGTGTTCTGTAATCCACTCCTTTTTTTAGCCAAAAATAAGTGAACTCTATTCACTAATGAATACCGGTACATAAATAAAGGAAACTAGCGCCGGGAAAACTTTGGAAAAACTTTTCCTCTCTTCGAAAGTTATGTGCGACTCACCCATGACCCAAATGACCATGATGATGATGTTGTATAAAGCGTGCGAGCCAAACCGGCCTTTTCCTCAGTCAGACTAAAGGCAATATGTGATATAATAACATAACTACATCACCAAGCCAAGATGGATGCATCCACGAGTGTGAAATGTGTGAGGTGATGATGGATGGAGTCTATTTTCGGCATCGGTTTGTTTGGTGGGAACAGGAACGAGACCAGCAGGACAACCAGCTGGCGTGGAGTGTCGCTGTGTCTCCGCTGTGCTCCCGTCATCGCTGGACGGACACGGACCGCTTTGCTTTTCATCTGTCTCCGTCCATCCTTTCCGCCATGTGGTATAGATCCAATTGTTATAATTTCCCCCGGGTCTCAGGCGTGCATATATACACACACACACGCTATAAATTGGCTAATGAAATGCAGCAGCCTGTCTGCCACACCCCTCTCCATCCTGACGTGCGGCGTAGCCATAGTAACCCTCATGCTGCAGGGCCCTGTTGGTGCTTCATTGATAGGTGCTGTGCTGAAGGTCAGTCAGGACAGGAAAAGACAGATTTCGAGGTGAGAGATGTTGCTTCTGTGATGCAGCTGGAATCAAGTTGTTGTCAGATGAGCCACTAGTTTGTCTGTCGCTCGGTATCAAAGCATCAGACGCCCGTCGGGCTCGTGAATTCAACATGTTGTCATCATAACTGTAAACAGGAAACATCGGGACATATCATCATAGATTTTTATGGAAATGGCTTTAAATTTTCTCTCTTTGGGAAACAAAGCGTGAAATCTGTCCCTGGCATTTTAATAATCCCCTTTGTGCACCGAATGCATGCAGTCTGCCATGTCTCTTCATAAAACCACAGCAGCAGGATATGACTCTGTGTTTGCTCAAACTGACAAAGTTACCAATCTGATCACAGCATCACCACCTTTCTCATGTTATTACTTTAAACCTCATTTCTTTTGGTGTCTTTTTGTGATCGGGTAACAGGATGGGGGCCTCAGACAGCATCTACAAAGGGCGCAGTACCTTTATGGAAGAGCTGAGCGAAGCCTCCGAGATCATTTCCCATGCGACCGAACGCTCGTTGGTCATACTCGACGAGCTGGGACGTGGCACGAGCACCCACGACGGCACCGCCATCGCCTATGCCACGCTGCAGTACTTCATCAGAGATGTAAGTGTGCGTGTGTTAAGACGGCAACTAATGACTGATTATGTCATATAATATTATATGTATAATATTATGATATTATATTATATTATAATGTATATTAAATTATATATGTATGCATTGTTCCTGTCGAGTGGATGGACGCACCGATGCATGGACAGACATACAACATACAATTCATTCATATTCATTTTCTGCGTAATCATCGTGCTGGTTTAACATCACAGTCACGTCACACACTGTGGGATCTGAAAGCCACTTCAGTTAGTCATCAAATTAGCGTCTTTCAGCATATTTCTACGAGTGTGTGTGTGTGTGTGTGCGCGTGTAAGGATTTGATTGCAAGTGCTTCTGACTTCTTCAGAGCGATCGTTTCTTCTGCAGAGAGAGATGAGCCACCTGAGAGAGTTCAGCAGCAGAGAGGCTCTTGAAAACGGCAGAACTGTGGAAGAAGCTTGATATATAGTGTTAATATCCGTTTAGACTGGGATGCACTGGAAAAAGAGAGAGGGAAAGAGTGACCCCTAGATACCTAATTGGTAAACCTTGTGGACTGTGTGTTGTACTGCAGCGGGCCCCATTTCATCTCCATAAAACACCCACGTAATCAAAGCTGATGCTAGGCTGTCCGCCGTTCACCTCCGAGCTCCCAAACAGTATGTGTGCATACGCTTCGTTGCACCGTTTCTTAATAACATGTTTCCGCCGTCATTCTTGTCAGCTGTCATAAAAATGATGTGTATGGAAGGCAGAAAGGTGCAATTTTAGTCACATGGACGAGAAGAGCAGTTTGAAGGCAGCGGTTCAGAGGAGAGAAGAGACGGTGATGGAGATGTACGGGGCTTTTATGCTCAGGGTACATGAAATTGGTGTTCCTATGAGAGATGGGAAGAGCGTGTGTGTATGTGTGTGTGTGTGTGTTTTCACGTTCATTCTAGGTATTACACATTTACATATTACACAAAAAAGCAAGTCCCCATCAGGTACATCATTAAAATTAAGGCGAAGACAAGGTTTCAGGTTTGCCTTGGGTTATGGTTAAAGTGAGATAGTTAGTGTACTGTCCTCTGAACTCATGGAACCTCAGCTGTGTGTGTGTACATCTGTGGTTGTGTGCGTTCTGCTGGGATTATGTGATCTGGCACAGCGGGGAGCCCATTGGGTGTTGCACGGTGTTGCGTATCTCAGTTTTGGTAGAGCAGACGAGTGGTACCCTGAGAGGCCTGGATAGGGGAGGTGTGCGTGTTTTTAGCGAGGGTTTATCAATACCAGCCATCCCCAAGTTAATTGTCTTGTCCTGGTGGAGAACTAAGTGTACAACACTTGTGTGTACCAGTTTGTGTTGAACAAAGTGATGGACGACTCGTCAGTTTTAAGCATGTGTTGGGGATGTGAGGCTCTCTGGATCTACCAGGCACCAAACAATTAGTGTTAGCAACCAGCTGATGACAATAATGACACGTTTAGCAATAGCAGCAAAACTGACACACATACACACAAATAGACACAACCCCTCTGCTGTCAGCAGTTGATGGCATTGCTGGAGTATTAGCGTCTTTCAGGCTGTACAGTCTCGAGAGAGAACGGATTTATCTATGCTGACCTTAGAAAAGATGTAATCTTCTACTTGAAGACCTTTTGTTTTGTTTTTGCCTCCACCGGCTGTTTATCAGTCAGAGAATTTAAACCCTCCCGGTGGCGGTGGAAGGATGAACGTCATGGAGCACCTCCTCCTTCAGTCCACAGTGATGGATTCCTGTAGTTCTCGCCACTGAGGCGTTCTTATTCTTTGTCCACCATATGGGCAATCAAAGCTGCATCCAATCTAGGAATCCTGGTCCCCTGGTATTTGTTTACGCTCTGATTTCCAAGAGCTTAGTCAAAAAGCTCCAAATTACCCCAAGTTACCCCTGCGCCAGTATAGACGAATAAATATTTATTTTTGACAAACCTCCTACCAGTTTTTAATCTTTGCCAGTTCCGCATGGGTCTTTGGACCGGATCGCGGGGTTATGTAATTCTGCTGGAAAACATACACTGAGGATGTGTAAGTAGCAGCTAATGCAGTCGGGAGCCGCTGTTGGCAGGAGGCTGCTCTCCAACTGCCGATTGTGTAACAGCATTGATTTGTTAGAGAGGCCTCGCTATTAAAGGAAAGACTAATAAAAGTTATGCTTTAGTTATGCTTTTTTTAATGCAGCAAAAGGCCTCCTCCTGTACAGGCCGGCCTGCAGTGTCTTTCATGCTCGCTCCTCTTCCTCCTACTCCTCCTACCCCCCCACCACCCCCGCCTCGTCGCCCTCCCCCTCACCAGACCCAACTGTTCATGTCAAAAGTCAAGTCTGCTTTTTCCGTGACTTGGTTGTTATAGTAACACAACTCCCCCCCATCCCCGTCCCCAACACTCACCTGAGAGGTAGTTTAGGAAGTAGATGGGTTTCATAACATTGCTAAATAAAAGACAGCCTTGATGCAGAAAGGAAAAAAACAACAAGTAACAGGAAAGAGAGAGAGAGAGAGTGTGTGTGTGTGTGTGTGTGCGTGTGTGTGTGTCAGTGAAACTGGAAGTGGATTGGTTGCTTCCACTCGAAGCTGCTGTGTTTTGTGGTGAAAACTGGAAAGCAGGAATAAAGGAGTTCACCACCATATTTGTCTTGTGAATATTTTTCGAGTTGTGAGGTGCGAATGCGCCACAGCTCATACTGTCCTTTCTCAGCCACGACTCTGTCTCTCTCTCTGTCTCTCTCTCTGTCTCTCTCTCTCTCTCTCGGGCTCTCGCTTTTATTCACGCTAACAGCGGGTCCTGCCATTAGCAGCACGCTGAGCTCATCACAACACAATGCTCTTCATTTGTAACATGACTCAGGCTTGCGTGCCGCGGCACCAGCATGGTCATACTGCACTGGAGTAGTGGCGGGCATCGGGCCTGGTTCTACACCTGGACTCACAGGGCACACTGAAGCTCACTTCTGGCTCCGCAGTTAACGGCTGAATTTCCAGAAGAATGTTTTGCTCCACGTGGGCGTAAATGGTCCGATGTGCTCACGCTGCTGCACAAGCTCCTGCAAAGACCTGCATGTGCTCCGCCGCTGTGTGCTGAACTGTGGCGGCGGCGGCGTACCCAAACGAGCACGACGCCTGTCTGTTTTTCCTCTCTGCCCACTGCGATTGTGTTCACTTTGTCAAGATTTCATACTGTTGTGAGTTCAATTGTAAGGAATTCATTATACGACGCATTGATTTCTTAATCGCTGCTTAGGGTAGTGGTTACCAACATTAGGTTGGGACCCCAGCAAGAGGCTCAGTAAGGAATGGTGAACACACAATATATCTGTATATAATAGTGTATATATACAATATATATACAATACACACACACTCACAGTATATGTGTAGAGGATAACTATACGAACTTCCTGGTTGAGTTAATGGGCTGCACACTGCTTATATACAGTGGTAAGTGAATTCTTCGGAAATACAGGGGGTCCTTGAGTTACGACGGTCGCGAATTACGTCGTTTTTGTGGTTACGACACATCTCCCGTGAACTTCCTTGTTGCGGCTTGTTTCTGTAAATACGTACAGACTTCGCACGGGAACTAGTTGGTGAGCGCTCTCTCTGTCTCTCAGCGCGCCTGCCGGCGACACATTCTCAGGAACGGATCTCCGTCGTAACTCGAGGACCCCCTGTATATACATTTATGTACAAAATGTATTTTGAAATATTGCCTGATCTCAAACTAGCTCACAATAATAAAGCCACTCCGAACCGCAGGAGTTTGACGTTACTGTAACTTTTTCAACTTTAGCTTTAACTAATAAAAAACCTCTCAAACATTTTCTGTTCAAGTCTCTCTCTCTCTCTCTTTCCTGTGCCGGTGTTAGTCGTGAGGCGAGAACACAAAGGGTGTCGACTTGAGTTGGAGCTGGGTTCATGTGTAATTGTACAGCGAGCAGTTGGAGGACTGACGTCGCTGTTATAGTGTTAACACCTGCAGCGTGGAGTCACAGACCGGTTTCTTTGACAACATGCCGTTAGCAAACAGCTGGGTGGACTGGGTGATGCAAATGCAGGTGTACTTTAACCCTGGCTCTTATTGGAGAAGGGGAGAAAAGCGGTCTCGTCATGTACACACAGCCTGTCCCATCTGGACCCGGCCTCCTCAACGTCTCACAGCTTCAGGCGCTTCTATGTCTGTTTACAATATACAGCAGATTTCAGTTTACACTGCGGGCAGATATTTAGAAAGCATCATATGTTCAAGAACATACGCAAACCAGCTGTGTGAACAAGGACGTGCAGTATGAGATTATAAAACTTGGAACCAGTTGACTTCAATGATTATTTGATCATCAAAGTTTCTAATTTCACCTGGGCCTCTATTAGTAGCCAATCAGGTCGTTAGATGGAGGCTGCAGCCTCTTTCTGTTTTACCTCTCTGTGTAGGTGGTCAGGAATGAGTGAAGCAGCTTTCGCGTCTGCGTGTGCATATGTGTGTGTGTGTGTCCGCACATGCATGAGTGTGTAGTATATGTGTTTCAGCGGGTACATCGCCATGCGGCTCAGCTGTAAAGTAGTATTCCAACTGACATGTGACCTTTCTCCGACCGCGCGGGTCGCAGACAGATCCCGGGGTTTGGCTAAGTCCTGCAGCCGCGTGTCTGCTGCGATGATGTAAAACTCGTGCATCTTCCCCCCCAGTGCAAATTCCGATGATTTTTTTTGTTTACAATCACGATAAGACCTAATGATTATGAACACTAACACTTTGGTATTTTTAGTGCAGCATCGGTAATTGTGCTTAGGCGTTTTTTGTCACATCGTCAAAGCTGCTGTATCGTATGTGTGGGTGAGGACTTTGTCAGCGTTTGGAACTGCATGTACACAGGAAATGCACTTGTTTTAGTTGAGAGCCTCTTAGCAGCTGTACAGCGCATGTGTTCGACCGAGAGGCGCAGAGAGCGATCGCACGTGCCACCTGCTTTTAAAAAAAATGTATTTTCATAATTTAACGCAAATACCGGAGTGGATCTCGTAGCCTCTGGGTCTCTCCCAGGCCTGGCGGAGATTAGAGGAGCAGATCTGTGTCCAGAGCCTGAAAAACCAGAACATGGTTCTTACAGTGAGTGGCAGAAAAATGACGACAGAATAAACGAATGAACTACACAAACTGATGGGAGAAGTTACACAATAGGGTATGCATGTGTTTATACAAGTGGTAATATTCACAAAGTACTGTATGTCTTTGTGTATTGGCTGAGTACACTGCAGGGTACAAAGGGGGTTAAGTAACAGGGTAAAGCACAGAAGACGCACACGATCGGTTCTTTGTTTTTCTTTCTTTTGTAGCTACTCTTGCTTATTTGTGGTAAGACAACATTACATAATGTAACATTTTTGTTTACGTTTTCATTCTTTTGTTGTTCTCTTATATAAGAATGAAATAACAGTAAGAAATTATATGCTAAATTATTATTATTGTTATTATTATTATTATTGTTATTATTATTATTACTGTTGTTTTTGTTGTGGTCGCCATTAGAATTAATTGTACTAACCTTGCCATAATTAATTCAGGTAATCAATTTATCAACATATTGTCATAACCTCTTTACACAGGGAAAGAAAATGTGGTAATCTGTAATATGGATGTTTCAACACCTCAGCGTGCGCTTTGGTTTTTATGTGGTTCCGCGGTTTCCTTCCCTGCGTTCTGTGATCCGAGCTCCCTTTCTTTTCCCACCAGCACTATGCAAAGCTGGTGAGTAGGTGGGAACAGGGAAGGCGGCAGCTCTCCTGCCAGTAAAAACCAAACAGCGGAGGGTCAGCTCAAGTGACATTAGTGTTACAGTCTGTACTTACTTTTCTTACTTTTACTTCTACCGGGGAGAAACATCCCACTGCTGTCGAACATAACAAGCTCCTGTAGGCTGGTACAGAGCGGCGACTGCAGACATGACAGGCCCCCGCCGACCGGGATGTTTTCCGACTGTGAACAATGTACAGATTGCATTCCCACCGCCTCAACCTGTTACTGCGTTTTGCCCAATCCTTATGTTTTGATAGCAGCTGTAAAGGGAGGGAAAACTGCCACAGTCCCTGGATAATATCACTCTTTTTTTCCCCCTCCATTCTTTTAGGTACAAGCCCTGACTCTGTTTGTGACCCACTATCCCCCACTGTGTGAGCTGGAGCGAGTGTATCCTGCACACGTGTCTAACTACCATATGGATTTCCTACTCAATGAACCTGACGTTGCTGACGCTGGTGGTAAGTGTGTGTGTGTGTTTGTGCATTATTGTGTATTTCTTTGTTGAATGGTGGAAAGTTACTGGCACGGGGCCTGGTGGAGGTCTTATGGTGTTTATGTGCATACGTTTACAGATGGAGAGGTTCAGCCAGAATTCATCACCTTCCTCTACCAGTTAACTGAAGGAGCCGCGGGGCGCAGCTACGGCCTGAATGTCGCCCGACTGGCCGACATCCCACATCCCATACTACACACTGCTGCTCGCAAGGCCCGAGAGCTGGAGGACGTAGTCAATGCCAAGAGGTACAGCAAATATGCTGTGTCCTGTCAAATTTAAGTTAATGCTCAAACAGTTTTATTTTTAGTTTTTTGTTTTCAGTCTGTGATTCACAAGTCAACCAACTTTACAAATATGTAATTGATAAATTGGTGGGGTAGCCTTCCTGATAAATCACAAAATCATAATCCCATTTTTTAAAAATATATAATTATGCACAAATCGAGCCTGGCAAAGCTCCACCGATAATTAATGGAATGTGTATTTCGACTTTCACACTCAAAGGAACTTGTTGTCATAGGCGTATTAACACAACTCAACCAGAACCATTAACCACATTTCCAGAAAACTTAAATGGAGTACAGATTACAGGTTATGATTAATACTCTGTGTTTTTGAAAAGTAGTAGTCGCCATATTGCACTTTCTCTAAATACTGTTTTTCTGTCTGTGTAAATTGGTACACGCCGTCTCTCCGCTCTGTCACAGACACCCTGCTGGGAGTCGAGTGCCGCTTTGACTCCCTTAGTAATCCTCACCATATGAAATCAAGTATCGGCCAGCACATACACAAAGCCATACCTTTCTGTCACTGTAATCCTCTCTATATTAAATGTTTGTCCTTTGTTGTTGAAGCCACACTGAGTACTCAATAATCGCACACAGGGGAGTGGAGCCGCTGGTCGGGGGTTAAGAACAGGGAGTTTGTTGTACTCTCACACAGCTGCGTGTCAGACCACAGTGTCTTTGGGCTCAGATATATGAGGGATACGCATCGTTTTATGCGAGGTATTTTCTAAAAAGCAACATGTTGGTGTCTGTGTCTCCGTCTCCCAGGAAGAATCAGAAACTTCTGTCGGATCTTTGGAGCATCTCAGACAGATCGTCCCTCGTGGAGTGGCTGCAGGCAGACTGACGTTGCCGCAATCGGCTCGCTCAAAGACGATCATGATCACAGATGAGAAAACGTGTTTCAGAAAAGACTCTGTGCTGATGGAGCTGAGCCTTTGCCAGAGGTGTGTGTGTGTGTGTGTGTCTGTATGTGCGTGTGTGTGTGTGTGAGAGAGAAAGGATTTTAACCATCTCAGGTTCTGCTCATCACCATCATATGTACTGTACTGATCAGGATTGCACACAAGAGTTTGGTGGATGAATAAAAAAAACAACAACTTGTTGCCCATTTGCTCTTTGCTCTGTCAGAGAACACGCCACCCTTTAAATTATCTGCGTAATGTTCGATAGGAACCAGAGATGTTGTCTTCCCTTCCCCCCCATGCATTCTTTGTCCTTGGCTACATGGGACGCGTGCATCATCCTCACTGTGACATAACTGCTGATGGCTCACCTGCAGATTCAGCTTTGCTCTGCTGACAGCGTACTGTATGAACCCTGTGTGCAGCGAAGCCTCGAACAGATGAGGTGACGAGGAGTGGGCTACAGAGGCTGGGTAAGGCCCCCCCCCACACACACACATGACTCCCTCATAAAACACATGTAAACATGTTATATGGTGTAAAAAGCATAAAGTTTACGATATAACGACAGGTTAGGTTTTGTCACCTCTTGGTTAAATATTCAGATTTGCTATAATAATGTTGCCATTAAGGTTTTTTTTTTACAACTTTATTCATGAAGTAGAAACAAATCACAACATTGGAGTCTGGGGAAATCTAATCTTTGTGTAATCGTTGGCTCTCTCACCCTGTGACACACACACACACACACACACACACACAGACACACACACACACACACAACAAACTCACGCTCCGCCTTTAATTCCGTCAACTCAGATCTGCGCCCATCACTGGGGAGAGAGAAAGAGAGAGAGTTTGTGTATGTGTGTGAGTGAGAGAGAGAGAGGGAGTTTGTGTGTCTGTGTGTGTGTGAGAGAGAGAGAGAGAGAGAGAGAGTTCACCACTGTCACACAGCTGTATAGGCTCTGACATTTCTGTCACTGTTTGTCTACTTGAGGAGGAGGAGGAGGAGGAGGAAGAGGGGGGGTTGATCCATCTGCGCGCGAGGCGCCTCAGACGCGTTCTCCTGCTCGGGTACTTGTCCACACTCACGCGCTCCGCCTTCTACCACCATGGATGTATGTTAGCGCTCGCGGGACTCGGACATCCTTCTCCCACCATGTGTCCCCCTGCAGAGACGCTCCCGGCGGCGGGGCGACCTGAACCCGCTCGTGCGCAGCGGCGCCGCCGCTGAGCAGCCGCGCGCGCGTCTCTCGCTGGGAAAGTTGGCACGCGGCGCCGGGGACGATGGACTCGCGGTGAGAACTCCGACCGTCCCGTCCCGCTGACTCCCCCCCTCCCCAACCCCCAACCCCTCCTCCGCCCCCCCATCCGAACCGCACGGCGACCATGCAGAAGAGCGTGCGCTGCAACGAGGGGCACGCGCTGTTCCTGTCGGCCGTGGCGCGTAAAGAGGGCACCAAGCGCGGCTACCTGAGCAAGAAGGCGGCGGAGAACAGCCGCTGGCACGAGAAGTTCTTCGCCCTCTATCAGAATATGCTCTTCTACTTCGAGAGCGAGCAGAGCGCGCGGCCCGCCGGGATCTACCTGTTGGAGGGATGCACCTGCGAGCGCGCGCCGGCACCAAAGATGTCCACCACGGGGAGGGAGGCGCTGGAGAAGCAGGTGAGAGACCCTCACACAGCATGGGGGGGAGGGAGGGGGGGGTTTGACTCATCAACAGACATCAACATAAAAGTGCAGTGTTTTAATGATAAACATGTTAATAACTATCAGAACAGCGACGCCAGTGGGTCTGAGTGGTAATTAGGTGGAGTCCAACCTCCACACCTCCAGTGATTTACATGTGCAAAGCAGCAGCAGCAGCCAGGCTGCAGGAGAAATCCACTCCCAGCCTTTCTTTTTCCAGTGCGAGGAAAAACCATGTCTTCATACCCCCCCCAACCCAACCCCGCCCCTCCAGGTGCCCATTCCCCATTGATTCATTGATTCCCTCTCATTAGGTAATTATTGTATTGGCTCTGACCATACAGGTTACTCTGTTTGTAATCTGGGGGGAGGGAGGGGGTTGGGGGTGGAGGTGAAAGCAACAGTGGCCTGTTTTAAAAAAAAAAAGTTTTCCAAAATATAAACATTGGAGAGAAATGTTGCAACACCTAATGTGGATTAATGAAGCGTAGGAGCAGTAATGTACGTTATATTATCTGAGTCACTCCGGCATCCCACCAGTCTGTAAATGGTTTGTTACTGCACACCAGTGTCATGCAGTGAAATGTCTTGGTGATTGTGCACCTGGAAGTTTCCTCTGCATTGTTGTTCCAACAGTCGGATGGATCTTGTTGCTAGGAAACATTTGAATAACCGTCTCCTCATGCTTTTCATTGAGAAAACAAACATTCCTCAGTGACACGTCCAATCAGCCACAGGTACTGTTGATCATATGACCGGGCCTTTTCTCATGGTGGCTATAACCAAATGTTACTGCAGCAGGGGAAAAAAAAAAAAGATTTCTGTTTGTGATCCCGGTCCTCAGCTCGCCAGTGTTGCCATGTGTCTGCCAGACAACATCCCCACTGACACGCAGTTAGGGGAACTACACTGAACTAATGATTGACTCGTCACAGTATGGGAGGAACTGAGTACAACGCACAATGAATAACAACAATAAAGTTAAAGACGGGTCACTAATAGTCCCCAATCATCATGACACAGTAAACTGAATCCCCCGCACCTGCACGCTGGATCTGTCTCTATAAAGGTGTAGTATGTGCAAACACCACTACATGTAACTGTAGATTGTGTGTTTGGTTTTAATTGAAGTCAAAATATAAAGGGAACGCGCCTTTCCCCATTTCCCCCATATGATTACAGGTGGCACCAACTGATGACTTTGGCACTGATGTAAACATTAAACCCAGAGCTCGGCATTTATGATCTTGTATTATCCTCTTTTTTTTATGCCGTCTCACTCTCAGTCCCCCCCCACCCCATCTGTCTCACCCTCGCGCTACAGCTGCGATGTTTAATTAGGGTTATTTTCAATCTGCCCTCGGCAAAACCTCGTTTGCCGCCCTATATTGCCGCCCTGTTACGACATTGCCATGCAAACAGGAGGAGAAAACCAAATAACAGTGACATTTTGTCTGGCTTATGAGCTTTGTGTGTGTGTGTGTGTGTGTGTGTGCGAGATGATCGGTCCTCAGATCAGTCTGATCCAGGGTTTTGGTAGGAAAGGCCTACCATCCCTCCATCAGCCGCTCTTGCTCTGCACCGTTCCTCTGTGCAGCAACCTGCAGTATCACACCCCCACAGTGAACCACAATGCAACCACACAAATAACACACAGCCACTGCCTCCCGCTCGCGTTCTCTCTCCCTCACTCGCACTCCGTTGTACTGGCAGTTAGACACAAGCCCTTCAAATAATTTCTCCTGAACGGGTCTGAATGGTTTCCACAGCGACTGTGGATGTGCATTTCTGATGTGCACACATGTCTGTGTGTGTGTGTCTGTGTGCGTTTGTGTGCGCAAAGGGCCAGCGGATTCTAGCTGTGTATAATTGCCAAACTATCCCTTCCCCCATCTCAGGCGTCGACTTGGTTATTGATCCCAGAGAGAGTTCGTCAGAGGCCATGGACCAGTGCAGACGGCTGTTACAAAGAGTGTCGTTTATTAAACACAAAGTGCATCCGAGTGGAAATGAATGTTACTTACATAATGCACTGTAACTGCACGGTAGTGAAACTGCAGTGTGAGGGAAAGGCTTCGCATGGTGGCACTGAGGTGCACAATATGATATTTCCAAAAAAATAAATGAGCAGCGCAGTCGGATCCGTTTTTAAAGCTACACTTGCCGATCTGCTAATTTTCTGTTTGTGATCATGAAGAAATATACCACAAATAACTTTTTCAAATTATGCACAGAGCAGTGAGGTAAAAAAAAATAATAATAATAATTAGCATGGCGTTTTAATTGCTTCCGTGTTGCAGATCATCCAATTTTTTTTTGTGCATACTCCAGCAAAAGGTTTGATTCACTGTCAGATTTGTGTCTGAGGGCGCTGCCGGTGAGAAACGGTCAAAAGCAGCTCCTCTCATTTATTGAAGAGGAGCCACATGTGCACGTTTCCAGAATTAATGGCCATTGTCAAGGACCCTTTTGGAGGAGTTGGACAAACTGACTGGAAAGGAGATCCTATCTGTGACCTCGCCTCCATCCATGCGTTATGCACACTGCTCTGGCGCAGTTTAATAGGAACCTTTATCCGAACCTTCAAGCACTTTAGTTCAGTCCTCTCCGATCCGGCTGCACTGACTTTAATCAATTGTGTTTGTGTTTAGCGTGAGGCACAGAGGGGTCTTCGAAATCCTCTCCTCTCATTAGAGTTGATGCAAGAAAAGGTGGGTTGACGCGTCGGCGCTGACTTCCTGATGCCTGCCATGCGTGTGTCTGTGTGTCTTAATTAGTTCTCGTTAGAAAACCTCTCCAGCTCTCACTGGCCCTCTGAGAACCTCTAAGAGTTCCCTGTTGCTCGCACTAATCGTCTGCATCGAGGAGCCATTTCTTCTCGTGTTCCTGGAGTCAAATCTGATTTCCTCCGCGGGCTGCTTTTCATTTTCCTCTCCTGGCTTCTGCCAAACGTTAGAGCCATTATGGAGCGCTCTCCAGTGTCGGATAGGAATTTTACAGTTGGCATCCGCCCTCAAAGCTGTCCCCCATATTTAAAATACTGCACTAATCAAAGTGTGGACAAGGAGGATGGACGGATCCACTGTAAACGAGACATAATGGAAAAGACACGTGTTTATCCGCAGAGCTTCTCCAGGTGTTTCCCATTAGTTAACTGGTGTTGATGTGTCAATAACCTGCGATTGTACTTTCAACTATTGCAGGTCTGAGCATCAGGGGGCGTTTGACCATTGCAGTGTTGTTAATAGATGCTATAAAATAAAACTTGCCGAGGACGGATTTGTTGATGGTTCTTACTGGACAGTTTACCGGCAGATCAGAACGACCATGTGTCAAAAGTTGGACAACTTGAGTGCCTCGAGCGATTTCGTCGGTCGATTTGCAGTTTTTATTCCTGAGCATAATGGCAGCATAGAATGAAACCGTTGCACCATACCGAGCTGCCTGTCAGTTACGCTGAGTTTGGCACCGCTAAATAAAAACTTGTCAGTCACCACACTGCCTCCGAGCAGGTGTGAGAAGAACACGTAGAAGAACCCTACTAGGTATCATCACAGCTCCTTGTGTGGACAACCCCCGGAACTGGTCTTATCTATTATAGTACATGCTCCTCCTGTCTCCAGCTACAGGCGCTTAAGTTGACTGATGGCACAAAGAAAACGAGACACATGCAAACATCCTACTGTGTCTACAAAACAAATAAATTACAGCTCAGGTAATAGGATTGTCAAGTCGTTTCATGTCTTCGCTGATGTCTGCGCAGCGTATATGAGTGTTGTTGTTGTTGTTGTTGTTGTTGTTGTTTTTAATCCCGAGAAGGTAGTAAAAGAGATTTACGCTGTGACACCACTGGATGGTGTGGGAGTTGCTGGAATAAACCTGTCAATCTGGGATCTGGGTTCTGAAGGTTCCAGGATGTTTCAGGAAATAACTCCCTGGTGAGTTTGTGTGCAGTGTGACACAAGCAAATCAAGTTTTATTTCTTTAGCCCATATTCACAAATCACAATTTGCTTCTAATTGAGAGTGTGTGTGTGTGTGTGTGTGTGTGTGTGTGTGTGTGTGTGTGTACAGAGTAGGAGGACATGCAGTAAATGTAAATGATGGACGAGCTGTGTAATCTCCAGATAAACAGTCAGGTAATCCCTGATCAGACTGTGCGTGCGAATGTGTGATGATTTTATGTGTGTGTCTGTGGAAGAGAGAGGGAGAGAAGTGTACTTTTGAAGAAGCCCTCTGGAGGAAGTGAACAGCATGAGGGGCGATGAGGAAACAGCAGGACGCGGGAAGTTGGTTCCGTGATTGTCACATTAGCTGGTACATCATTAGTTGAATTTAGTTGTTACGTAAAGTTCTGCCGCTCCGGTTGCTGCTGCCAGATTAATGTTTTGAATCGGTTCAAAATGACAAATCATTAATCTTTAAACATCGTTATCATTTCTGTAATTAGTGCAAGTCAGTCTCTGTAGCAAATCTGCTGCTTCGTTTGGCTTTTGTATGCATTATATGACAAACAAATTGCATATGGTTGGTTTTATTTATACCTCTGCTGCTTGAGGATCTACTTTTCCTGGACAGATGTGAGCTGATTCACACTTTTTCCGGTTGTGTTAAGCTAAACCGACTGGCTGGTGGCTGTAGCCTTATAATGAAGAGACATAACCCCAATTAAATTTGAGTAAGAAAACAATTAAGCACATTTTCATAAATGTGAAACTAATTCTTTCAGACAGAAGATGTGTTTTTTTTTTCTGTCTGCTACTTTATTTACAATGGCAAATATAATGGAAGACACCTGGCCGCCCACTTAATGACTCTGAATGTGGATTTATGGGTGTGACGCCTGGCGTACCGTAAATGAGGTAAAATTATATTATTGAACGCACAAGGTTTTCAAAACAATAACAGTTTGTCCCTTTGTTCATGTCCTCGGAGCATTTTATGAAGCTCCACTCGGTACAGAGACATCACTGCCCCTGTGGGAGAATGACAGGAGCTGAGAAATGAGAGAAATAAAGTGGCGCGAGGCCGATTCAGGGGGCTGGTGGGTGGAAAAAGTTAACCTGCATCCCTTTCTCCTGTTTCTCTTTCTAAAGCCTCTTCTGGCAAATGACTTCTGTTGTGTCGGTAACAGACTCAACCTTGATGAGGGCAGATGCTTTTTCCTGGCTTTACATGGAAATTCTGAATAAGCTGAATATGTTATCAATGAACATAAACAACATCAGGGCTCAATCTGCAATTGTGTATTGTGTACCTTTGTGCTTTGTATGTATATATGTATATATATATACTGTATATATATGTTTATGTAAATATATACACAGTATTTATTTATATATATATATATATATATATAAGCTAGGTGGTAGAGAAGATAGGCAGCTACACTTAGTGGGTTTCATTCTTAAATTTTACAAAGGATCTTCTCCGTCACCACAGGTAATTGCTCATTACAACTTGCGTTACCCCTGGTGTACCGCAAGGTTCAATTTTAGGTCCGGTTTTATTGCGTGTGTGAATGGTTGTTTGTCCAGGGTGTACCCTTCCTCTCACCGGAATCCTGTTGGGATTGGCTGGGGTTGCTTTCGCATGATGTCATCTTTTTTATTTATTTATTTAGTCATTTAATTTTACCCTCCCGAATTGTTTTTATTGAATTAGCTAGTTACTGCTTCTTTGTTCTTGTTCTTGCCTTAACTGTTCCATTAGTTTTACCTTCCCTCCGGAGCCTAGTTCTGCTCTTGCGTTATTGTTTTGAATATGCTGTCAAGGAACTTTGTTAACTCTGTTTTTAATAAGGCTTTATAAACAAAGTTGTTATTACTGCAGTGTTGTGTTTCTGTGTAAATGTAATTATCATCCCGTGGGACTGGGTGTGCGGCGTGCACAGCAGTGCACAGCAGCTTCCAGTGCAGCCGATCGCCACGACAACTCTCTCTCTCTGTCTCTCTCTCTCTCTCTCTCTCTCTCTCTCTCTACCCACTACACCAAATCAAAGCAGTAAAACGTCACTTAAAAGACTGAGCACTATTGTGCAAAACAATTTAGTAATCTCATCAGTGTAAATAGTAATGAGACAGCAGTGTTACACCATTAGTGGCAGTTCCAGTCCCTAATCATCCACAGTTTCCAACAGCAGTTCTGTCCCCTCCGCTTTTAAATATTCATAACAGATGAGTATTTCTGGATCCTCCAGTCGCCCGTGAGCCAAATTAATCTATTACCTCTGAGTCCAGTATCATCTTTGACTCTTTTGAAACTTTTATGAAGAAAAAAAAAAGGTATTTCATCACAGCGATACCATGAACCTGATCTTCTCACTTGACACGTCTGTTCTCACAGCAGGCAGATTTAAATGATTGACCTGCATGTGTGTGTGTGTGTGTGTGTGTGTGTGTCGCTCTGTGGTGATAAAAACCTCGGTGTCACGCTGTCAGTGTCACAGTCTCATTTTCTACAATAGTTGTTTCTCAGGGGAAAAAAAATGGTCACAGCCTCGCTGTGTGGTAAATCAGTCGCTCGAGACACCGCGTGTGAAAGAGTAGAAATGAATCTGTCACTTTGTTTCTTTTACTTCCCCTCTCCGTCTTTATTTGTCGAAATGAAATTCCTGACCGCGCAGTGGAGGCCCTGAGGGACGGAGGCTGGTTGTCCTGAATGGTGCTGTAGCTGGGAAGCTGCGTGCTTCATCACGCTCAGAGGGAGTTACAGCTCCTGCCGCGAGTAACGAGGACACAGAACCATACCTCGCCGCACATGCTTTCACGCCACGAGGTCCAGCATAATGAAAATCTTCTATAGACGATGATTTACCATTGAACTTTA
Source organism: Trinectes maculatus (assembly GCA_016785345.1). Classification (NCBI taxonomy): domain Eukaryota; kingdom Metazoa; phylum Chordata; class Actinopteri; order Pleuronectiformes; family Achiridae; genus Trinectes; species Trinectes maculatus. The sequence goes on from JAFBJQ010000907.1 coordinate 661,695, forward strand.
ATGACTGCCTGAGGGTATTTGGGTCACTGCTGCATCGACTATTATACAGCAGGGTTATGAAAGAATATTAGAACAGCTCCATAAAGTGGGATTAATAATATATTTGTGTTACATATGATTCACTTAATGAAGCATCTGTGCACTTTTTGGCAGCGTATCATATTGTGTGATTTACAGTACATGAGGTTTTAACAAATGCAGCGCGTTCACTTCTGAATAATGCATTTACAAAGCAGAATATTTCACTTTCACTATAGAATATATATTGGACCGTGTATTACTGTATATCCACACGTGCACTTTATTTGCATAGGGCGTATAACTTTATTTTCTGCACCAGACGCCACTGTTTTACTATTTATTTACATTAAAAGTCATTCTCAACTGCAGCTTTAATGTTTAAACATTGCGAGAAGGCTGTTATCATCAGGTTTACGGTTCTTGCCAAAGAAACCAGATCATCTGAATGGTGAAGAAAAAAATCTAAAATGAAAATATCATGAAGGCTCAGATTATCCAGATACAGCTCTGTAATCTGCATTAGCCAAGTTGTGCCGTGTTTACCACATGAGGGACCTCCCATCCATCTCTAGCACTGCGACATTATAAACCAATGAAAGGATTAAATGAATAGAGACGGCACGAAAAGCAGAAAATGGAAGTGCACGACGCAGCAGAAGCGTCTGATAGGTGGGTTGCCATGGAAATGCTATCTTGTTAGGTAGTGACACAATTCAGAAATACACTGTGCACTCGGTTAAGCAATATTATGTAACGAGTCCCTCTCTGTCTCCCGCCCCGTCAAACGCCGTTAAAGCACAGATTATTGCAGATGTAATAAAACCCCGACAGCCAGTAAATCCCAGTGACAGATGTCTCAAACAAATCAGTCTCTCTGGCTATAAACATTTCTGTTGCCTTTGGTTCTGAGACAGATACTGGCCTTTTAACACAGGGGCCCTCATAGGAACCAGAACCAAAACAATCTGCGGTCCAGGTTAAGGTTAGGGTTTAGGTCCTCAATGTTCTAACAAGGATGTAATCGTCCCTACCCGGGACCCAGTATGGTTCACTGGATCCTTACTGAGAGAGACACAAAGAGATGCAAGTATGAAGGGATGGAGGATGGAGGATGGAGGATGGAGGATGGAGGATGATGGAGGAGGAGGAGGCGGAGTGGCTTTTGACAATAGGAGAAGTGAGGATGCCGGTTGAGCCGGGCAGAGGAGGCGGAGTGGGATGATAGGTGAAGTGCAAAGAGGGAGGGAGGAGAGAAGCGGTTGGATGAAGAGAAAAGAAGAGAGGAGGAGAGGGAGCGAGAGTGAGAGAGGCTGTGCAGAGTTTAGTCTTCTCTCTTCTCCATGACTAAGAATAGAAGCTCTTCTGGTAACCCCAGGACATGACCATCTGAATAAAAGCCTCTATCACTTCATATAATGTCTGCTGTGCGTGCGTGTGTGCGTGTGTGTGTGTTTTGCTGTTTGCCATGGGTGTGTGTTTGCTTTGTTTGCCGGTGTGTTAATGTGTGTGTCAGACTAACAGGAGAGTCAGACAGGAAATGGGAGTGAGGGAGGATGGAGGGACAAAGGGAGCGGGCTAATTGATGGTGATGATAATAGGCTGGGAGAGAGAGGAGGCGCGGCCCAGACCTGATGTTTGATTTCAGTGTGTGTCGATCTGTGTGATCAATCGGGCCGACACCAGAACACGGAGCCCTCTGAAATAACTGTAAAATACAGCTTTTCTTCTTCCTCTCTCTCTCTCTCTCTCTCTCTCTCTCTCTCTCTCCTCAGCACTACTTCCTCGTCGTGTTTGGTCACGATGGACAGAAGCCTCTGGAGCTGCGGACAGAGGAGCAGTTTGAGTGCGATGAATGGGTGGAGGCCATCCAGCAAGCCAGGTACACACACAGGGTTGCATGAAGGAGTATTTGAGAACAATATTTCGTACAATCATACAACATTTAGTGTCATTTGTGTCCAGCTACTCTGACATCATCATCGAACGCGAGGTGCTGATGCAGAAATACATTCACCTGGTACAGATAGTGGAGACTGAGAAGGTGGCAGCCAATCAGCTGCGCACGCAGCTGGAGGACCAGGACACAGAGATCGAGAGGCTTAAAGCAGAGGTACATGTAAACACACCCTCATGCAAACCTCACAGGTTTAATCGTCATGGTGTCAATCATGTTTTCATTGTTCCCTCACTTCCAAGTCAACGTCAGATTCAGTTTCAGATGTTGAGGATTATAAAATATTCAATATTTCATTTGAAACAGCTCTTCATCCCCACCAGTGTTAACAGTAGCTGGACATGAAATCATTTACAACACCATCAGGCTCGTTTGTGAATGTAAACGAGTTTTAGTCAATTGACGTCTGTCATTAATATCCAGTGTGGCTTGGTTTCAGATGAGTGATGAAAAATGTAACAAAGTCTTATAGCAAGTTCAGATTGTCCTAAAATCCCTTTTGGCACACACACACACACACACACACACACACACATATAACAAATTTGAACCTTTCACTGACTTACAGTCTCCTATCATCATTTATCATATAGTCATATAACATGGGATGTTATATATTGTGATATAACTGTCACAACAAGGAAGTTACAGTGTTTCACATTTTCCATAAAATTTCCAGTTCTTCAGTTTTTTAAATGCTCACTCGCTCGCTCACTCACTCGCTCACTCGCTCACTCACTCGCTCACTCACTCACTCACTCACTCACTCACTCACTCACTCGCTCATTCACTCGCTCACTCGCTCACTCGCTCGCCCACACAGCTGTAATTAGCCTGTCATGAATCAAGTAAAGGAGAAACACGTGTATATCTCTATATATACCCATAATCCTCTGGGTGTGCATGGTGTGAGTGGGATTTCTGATGCCCTGTGTTCATGGCAGTGAGGCAGTGAGGCAGTGGGTGTGAGAGGTTCTCAGTCACCTCTGAGCGCAGGAGGAGAAGCCCACCGCTCAATAAAGACAGCCCGTCAGCTCCCTAACAAACAGCTGGCGAACCATTCCGCTTATCGAACGCAGCACATTTCGGTTCCGCCGTCACGTCACGATAAATCAGACACGTGTGTTTAAAACTGACCCCAACAACAGCGTCGTTAAGTACAATGGACCACACACACACACACACACAAACATATATATTAATACATCCACATGAAAGAGTAGGTAATTATTGATTTATGGTCGTTCAATCAATACCATTATCTCTTATGAAGTCAAAAATAAATAAGCCTACTGCCCTTTCCTTCCTGATGTCACTGTCACACTGTTGACAAAACCATAAACCTGACTGTTGATTCACTAGTATTATTATTATTATTATATTATATTATTATTATTATTATTATATTATATTATATTATATTATATTATATTATATTATATTATATTATATTATATTATTATATGTTTGTGTGTGTGTCCAGTGATTTTTTTTTTTAAATGTAATTGCTAATCAGAGACTGTCTGGGAATTGCCAGACAATAGGTGTCATATGAGAAATGGCTGCACTGCATATATTTAATGTGTATGTTTATTATGGCAGACGCCAGGAAGGTCATAATAATAGGTCAGAATCCAAAATGTATTCCTGGTCTGGACACCAGTGAGATGAAACTTCTCCTCATACCAGCTGCTAACATCACCACAAATCACTACGACCCACTGTCAATCCAATTTCTGTTCCCCCGGTGTCACCATTTACGCGTCAACACTATTACTGTCTTTGGCAGGAAATCGCAAAGTTTCCCTTGGAGCAACAAGTGTGGGAGATGTCTCTCACTGCTGCACATTATACCTCGTCAGCCTGGTTCATGATCAACATGCAAATGTGTTACGTTTCATATTGGGAAACATCTGCCTGGGTAATGGGGCTGCTCATGAAAAAGGGATTAGACTCTGAGAGCTGGTGCAACTGATGAAGCAGCTCATTAAAGCATGCTCCTGTTTGTTTGTTGATGCGTGTGTGTGAGTGTGTGTTGCACTGTTTATGAATAATCAAACCAACTAGCCGCCATAACTGTCAACACTTGGCGGACTGCTTCCTATCTGCTGCCATTTGCATGTTAGTGGTAGCGAAAAAGGAAACGAGGATGGAACACGTGAGGCTGAAAAGGGCTTTGGTTTTGCCAAGTAAAAACTTTTTTCTTTTATTTTCTTTTTATTTATTTATTTTTTTTAAATGTTCGATTGCATTAGCTTTGTATTGGATTGCTGGGCGTTTTGTACCCGTTGTGGTTTTAAAGACTGGGCTCTCTGAAGCGAGTGCCTTCACGGCTGTAAAAATGATTGACAGTAATTAGATGGATTAGCTCGTTAAAAGCCAATTATATTATGGTTTCTGTACATTGTTTCCTGCGAGACATAGAATATATTTAGCCACAGCGGATTAGACTTTGTCTCCAGCACCTGCTGTGCTCTCAAGTGCTCCACAGGCTGATAGCTGCCCCCCCACCCCCGTCTCTATTTCTTAATGGAGGCACCATGATGTTGAAGATCAGATCCCTGATGTTCCTCATTGGACCCATGTTGCCATTTCCTGTGATTTGGGTCTCGGGTTCATTCGCCCACATGGAGCTCGTGTTGTTTGTGCCTTGATTTCAGATTGTCGCTCTGAACAAGACCAAGGAGCGAATGAGACCTTACCACGTCGTCCACGAAAACGAGGACCCGGATATCAAAAAGATCAAGAAGGTAAATAAAGCTCGTGTCCGAGAAGATGAGGGATTCGAAGTTTTAATCGTTGACAGCGTTTTTCTGATCTCCTTCTCCTCCTCGCCTCTTTGTGTCTGCTCAGGTGCAGAGTTTCATGAGGGGCTGGCTCTGTCGCAGGAAGTGGAAGATCATCGTTCAGGACTACATCTGCTCTCCTCACGCCGAGAGCATGAGGAAGAGGAACCAGATCGTCTTCAACATGGTGGAGGCAGAGACAGAGTACGTAAATCCATAATAACTAGTACAGATGTCGCCACCGTTGAGTTTTGCAGGACATCATGTAATCTCACTTTTTTTTAACCAGGTACGTCCACCAGCTCTACATCCTGGTCAACTGTTTCCTGAGACCTTTGAGGATGGCTGCCAGTTCCAAGAAACCCCCCATCAGCCACGACGACGTCAGCAGCATCTTTCTCAACAGGTGTGTACTGTATATCCCTGAGTATCTGAAGGCTCCATCATGCAGGAGGAGGATAAAGAAACATTTTGTTTTCATGTTGTTCCTCAGTGAGACCATCATGTTCCTACATGAGATTTTCCATCAAGGCTTAAAGGCGAGAATAGCAAACTGGCCAACGCTGGTGCTGGGTAAGCTGTGACTCACCCTCACACACACACACACACACGCACACACACACACACACACACGCACACACACCACATGCATGTTGTCTCAGTCAAATATCAGCCTTGACTTACATCCCTCCGTCCCATTCACACACACACACAAAAACCACACTCATTTCCCTATCTCAGCCTGCAACACACACATTTATTGCCTTGTGAGACAATGACCTCTCAGACCAGGAGGCATCCCATAATTTTACCTCCTAAAACAGAGGCCTCTTTTGAGCAGATAAGCTTCACCTAGGAGACAGACTGCTGAAAGACTCATTCACAAAAAAAGAAAAAAAAAAAAAAAGCCTTCACTGATTAAACACACCGCCTTTATCTGATTCCCTGCTTCAGGCCCGGCATGATTTTCATCCTTCCACTTTTTTTTTTGTTTGTTTGTTTGTTTTGGATGTGACCATTAAAAACCTCCAGTCAGAGTCAGAGTCAGAGTCAGAGTCAGAGTCAGAGTCAGAGTCAGAGTCAGAGTCAGAGTCAGAGTCAGACTCAGACGTTTGGTTCCCTGCAGTGAACTCCCCATTAGAAATAAGAATCTGAACATCTAATCTGCCTCTTGCTCCTGTTTCCAGCCGACCTGTTTGACATCCTGCTGCCCATGCTGAACATCTACCAGGAGTTTGTGAGGAACCATCAGTACAGCCTGCAGGTCTTGGCCAACTGCAAGCAGAACCGAGACTTCGACAAGCTGCTCAAACAGTACGAGTCCAACGCCGCCTGTGAGGGAAGGATGCTGGAGACCTTCCTCACATATCCCATGTTCCAGGTACAGCGCCCCGGTTTTCAACCAACATTTCTTCTCACATATCGGTTCTTATCATATATGATTCATAAATCTTTGGATGTTCTCGTTCCTCCTGTAAGATTCCTCGCTACATTATCACCTTGCACGAGTTGCTGGCACACACGCCTCACGAGCACGTCGAGCGCAAGAGTCTCGAGTTCGCCAAGTCCAAACTGGAAGAGCTGTCCAGGTGTGTATGCGGAATGCGGAGGAGTAATCAGATTACCCGATACACCTTGTTATTGACGTCTGAGCTAACTAGCGTGCTTGTGCGCGGGCAGAGTCATGCACGACGAGGTGAGCGACACGGAGAACATCCGGAAGAACCTGGCCATAGAGAGGATGATAGTGGAGGGCTGTGACATCCTGCTGGACACCAGCCAGACCTTCGTACGGCAGGGTGAGCGTTCACTGACCTCTGGAGCTTTTAACGCCTGTGGCAACTTTAGAACTCGGCCTGGTGTCATCTCCATGAAACTGTGAAGTAATCCTCCCTGCTCTTCAGGCTCTCTGATCCAGCTGCCGTCGGTGGAGCGCGGGAAGCTCAGTAAGGTCCGCCTGGGTTCTCTGTCTCTGAAGAAGGAAGGCGAGCGGCAGTGTTTCCTCTTCACCAAACACTTCCTCGTTTGCACCAGGAGCTCTGGGGGGAAACTGCACCTTCTCAAGGTGGGAACACCTCTGTACCTCCGTGAGGGATTTCTTCTTATCTGTTTTAGCTTTTGCCTGTAAACAGTGGGAAATATTTTCTCTCGCAGCAAGGAGGCGTTTTGTCTCTGATCGACTGCAGCCTCATCGAGGAGCCGGACGCCAGCGACGAGGAATGTGAGTTCACCGCGGCTCTCGCAGGCCCTTCGCCACCTCGCCGAGGTTAACGAGGTGTCAGCCAATAAGTGTCTGCGAAATGACTTCCCTTCAAATATCAGATGGTCACTCATTTAAATGTCAGGGTTTGATCTTCTAACATCCCACTTCCATTAGTTTCCTTACCTGCACACACACACACACACGCACACACACACACAGAGACAATCACGTGTAGGTGCACACGTGCCTTCAACACAACATCTTTACACTAAAGCCTCAGGGGTGAATAGTATGGAGATAGTGAGTTCACTTAATTAACCCTGTGTGTGTTTGCATGTGTGTGTGTGTGTGCGTGTGTGTGCGTGTGTGTGTATCATACAGATAAATCCGGTGGTCAGGTATTCGGTCAGCTGGACTTTAAGCTCATAGTGGAGCCTTCGGATTCTCCTTCCTTCACTGTGGTGTTACTGGCACCATCGCGTCAGGAGAAGGCCGCGTGGACCAGCGATATTAGCCAGGTAACGCACAAACACACACACACACACGCACACACACACAGGCGCACACACCCAGACAAACACAGAATAACGAGAACCTCCAAAGAGCGTAAGCGTGTCTCCTCTGGGCATTGAGGCTTGGTGATAAGTAAACACAGACACGGGTGCAGTTCTCCTGGGGCCGGTTCAGCTCACTGCCTGCGTACTTCACAAACACACACACACACACACACACACGCACACACACACACACACACACACACACACACACACAGAGAGAGACGCCTTTACCAGCATGTCGACCTGGTTTCACGCTCGTGAGCCAACAAACACGGCGCCAGTTTGAAGTAGCGTCTGAAATAATGTTTGCTTTGCATTTGTTTTTTCGGAAAAAGGAGCTGAACAAGTTGTCAGCGAGATCGTTCCTGTGTCAATATGCAGTGCTCAGCGTAAAAACGACTGACGAATCATCAGACTCACCTGCGGTTGAATTCTCGTTAATTAGAATGATTGACTTTCATTGGGGTTGGGGTTTGTGCAACGTGGCGTTGGATGGATTAGGGTTAGGGAGTATTGTGTAGTATAGTATATAGTAGTTTTCTGTTGGTGTATACGGTGTGTTGGGTATAGATATAGTACTGATATCCTCGACCAGTCACCACCGGTTAATAAAAGATGTCAGTGTGTAGTTGTTGTTTTTTTAGAACACAAAAACAGGGGGTATTTCAAACAGAGTTGAGTTCAATTTGTGGTCAGGCAGCTGAGTGCATGTGTGATCTCCTCTGCAGCTCTGTGGACCCTGGAGGTCTCTCAGATCTTCTGATCAGAGCCTCCTGGCTGCTCCGCGCTCCATAGTGGAAACAAAGGGAGTTTCATTCCTTTGAAGAAGTGGCTCCACCGCTATGACAACTTTTTTTTTTTCCATCCAACACCCTTTTAAAAAGCGGCTCTGAAATAGCCAGTGCTTTTGCTTTGTTTTGTTTTTTTTGTTGTTGTTGTTGTTTTGTGTGTCATCATATATATTATATATTATCAAACAGCAATTTCCCATTTTTCCGAATCCGCAGATTCGGTCAATACTCTCTGATCGTTATTCCTCCCACTCTTCCCTCTGCCTTTGCAGTGTATTGATAACATCCGCTGCAATGGCTTGATGACCAGTGTGTTTGAGGAGAACTCCAAAGTCACTGTGCCTCATATGATCAAGTAAGTACGTTTGTTGTGTGTGAAGAGGAGCACTCATCTCTTCAAACATGATGCAACAATGCAGCAAACTGTACCTGAAAGTGAAAACGTTGAAGTTGTGTTGATGAGGCTGATTGTTAAGCTTTTATATATAAATAATGTATATTTATTTATTTATTTCCGCTTTAATATGCTTGACAGTAGTTGTTGATATTCACTTATATTTTTAGCCTCTTTTGAAAGACGTGGGTTTTGTTATTCATTTTTCCTTGGTTATTTTTTGCTCGGCTCCTTTTTTTTTTTTTATCCGTCAACCTTTTCCTCGCTTAGCAACCCGACAATCACCCATGCTTGGTAATGTGTGTGTGTGTATGTGTGTACGTGTATGTCCATCAGATCCGATGTGCGCCTCCATAAAGATGATGTTGACATTTGCTTCAGCAAGACGCTCAACTCCTGCAAGGTCCCGCAGATCCGTTACGCCAGCGTGGACCGCCTGCTGGAGAGGCTGACCGACCTGCGCTTCCTCTCCATCGACTTCCTCAACACCTTCCTGCACACCTACAGGATCTTCACCACGGCAGCTGTGGTCATGGACAAACTGGCCGACATCTACAAGAAGCCGTTTTCCTCCATTCCCATCAGGTCATACACACAAACACCACAAGGGGCAGAAATCGCACATCCGCATTCATTACGACCAAGACATTAAAGGCTTTAATTGCACATCAGACGAGGAATTTCTCTCTCTCTCCCTCTACTTTTCTCATGCTCTCTCTATCATATGTTACATATGTTACATTCTTTTGCCTCGCGTTACTTGACTTCAATGCAAAGTCTAAACCATCGTAAACAGGATGTGCATAATTAGCGTCCTCATCCTTTATGTTGTGCCCGACACGGAACACACAGATTTAAAGGCGTGGTCAGTATGCGTCTTGGAGACCGTTGTTCTCCGCCTCTCCGTCCCGTCAAACACAGGTTCTTGCATCTTTATCCCCTCAGTGTTTCCAATCACCCACCCGCATTTTCATGTCGCTCTTCGCTAAACCCACCCGTCCATTTCCATCCCCTTTCCCGTGTCATCCATCTCTTCGTGTTCCCTCCCACCACAGGGCGCGGTACCACTCATTTGACCGTCTGTCCATCTCATCCATCTGCCCCGACTACAGTCTGAGGATCAAGAAGATAGCCAAGGATCAGTCCAAGTAACCAAACCTCTCTCTCTCTCCCTCTCTCTCTCCTTCTCCTTCTCGCTGCATCTCTTTTCCCTACTTTTCCTGCTGGTTCTTTCTCTGATGCACGACGTTCCCCTTCACTCTGACTCTTTCTCTCTATCTCTGTGTGCGAGCAGCTCACGGCGCTCGTAATTACGCCGGCTCGAATCGCTTTAGATCCATGGTGCATGGGCAGGAATGGGAGAGGGGAAAATGTTTTTGCAGTCGTCAGTCTGCAGCTGCTCTGTGAGATGTTTCCTCACTAGAGCATCACTTCCTCCAGGCTGCTTCTTTTCCCCTCTGTATCCATACTGATGTTTTTGTCTTCCCCCCTTCGCTCTGCCTTGTATCCCTCTGTTCAGCATAGTCACACGCTCGCCTCCTGTTTTTTTTCCAGCTGCTTGCTGTGAAGTTGTTTCTCCACTCTGCCTTTCACATATATCCCCCCCCCCCCCCCCCCCCCCCCCCCCCCCCCCCCCCCCCCCCTTAAGACCAGGATGCGACTTGTTTCTCCTGTTTCCTGCAGAACAACGGGTTTATGTGAATAAATGATGGCCGTGTTTATCTATGCATGATGTCGCTCTGTACATGTGACTCTGGAAGCGGCGTTAATGACATCATGAAACATTCACAGGCCTCGCTGGTTAAAACGTTTTGTGCTTTTATTGCCCAGTGAGAAAAAAAAAAAAAAGATTGATAGCTGATTGCCACAGTTTTTTTTTTCTCGTCCAGACGACCACTCGACCTCAAGTGGCTCCGCTTGAATCGTAAACACATCTTTTAATAACGTTTGTCTGTGTCTGAGATTCGACTTTTCCTGAGATGCTACAATTACACGCTTCTTTTTCCTTTTCATCCTTTTTTATCTTATTTCCCTGAACTGTCTCTTTATTGCTTTTTTAATATCCTATATTTGTTTGATGACTTATCTCCCCCCCCTCCCCCCCCCCCACCCCCACCCTCAGGTCCTTGGAGCTGTTCTTCGCCACCAATCAGAATAACAGAGGTGGCGAGCACATGAACGACAAATCTCCCCGCCTCTGCCGCAAGTTCTCCTCTCCTCCTCCTCTGTCCATCCCGTCTCGCACCTCCTCTCCCGTCCGAACGCGGAAGCTCTCCCTCCACTCCCCCATCACGGCCAGGGTCGGAGGCCTCGACCTGACCAGTCCTCTATCAAACTCCAACCATAACACTTCCCAGTCTGCCGCCAGCAGCCCCACATCAGCCCACACCCCTCAGACCCCGACTCCTCAGACCCCCACTCCAACCACCACTTCTCCTCCCCCGCCTCCCTCCTCCACCTCTCCTCCGCCAAACAACGGCAAGCCGCCGCAGGAGCAAGTTCCTCCCGTTCCGTCGTCCCCGGACCAGAGTCCCGGCCCGACTGTGGACGGAGAGGACACGCCCAGGATCGACCCTTTCTGCGGGAAGCTTCGCCGGAGCATTCGCAGAGGTGTGTCTACGCTTCCTCTCTGGCTCTATCAAACACGTGTCATCTAAATGACAACCAGCAGTGATGTCACAGTAGACCATAGATATGTAACATCTTATAAAACAGTACATTCTGTATGTTCCAGTGGCAGGTTTGTACGCAACATATATTCTTTGACGTGCACGTACACGTATATGGCGTGTGGAAATGCATGTGAAGAGCCGCGGGTCAGCAAATGACACGGTGTGAAGAGTTCCCTGTTAGACTGGTGCCTGGTGGGACATCATTAATCCATGCATTTGTATGTCGGAGTCACTCTCATCCTCACAGCGCCTAATAGTGGTGTCAGATTGTCAGGGCATCTGTAGCAGTGCAGCACGGAGAAGCTGCATTTAGATCCTCATTAGCACATGCACACACTCTCTCTCTCTCTCTCTCACTGTGTGTGTGTGTGTGTGTGTGTGTGTGTGTGACAACTGCTAACCACCAAGCCACTTTCACCTCCTCGCTCCTACACACATCAGTGTGGACCTGCAGCAGTTTATTTACCTTACGCACACACACAGCTTCTGCACAGGTTTCCTATTTATTCTCCTCTTATCTCATCTTCCACTGGTAAATTGTCAGTGTTTATTCCGAGCTGATGTTGGGGTCAGTCAGTCGTGATGCAAATAGTCACACACACAGTGTGTTGTTTAGCCGTACGCATAGAGAAAAGACATTTATTGCAGACAGACCATAATAACCCAGTTGTACCAGAATAATGAATCGAATGTGTGGTCTTTATTCTAATGCACCACATTATTGGTTCTGTTCTGGTCACTGTGTTTTGTTAGACTTCGGTTAGCGTGAACGGCCTAAAGCTATAGAAGTGTGTGTGTGTTTACTCACATGAATGCAGATCAACACAAATAACACATGCGCACAAACACACACACAAAAAAAAACACAGTCATACGCACAATGACACCAGTAAAATCGTGATGTTACTCATTAGTTGCAATGAGTGACTCCTTCCTCTCTGTGTATTTAATGATAGTAACGTTTTACCGTTCCAGTAGAGCAGCAACAGTAATAAGCACGATCATCATTATTGATTATTGATTATTGATGGCCATCTCCTCTGTGTTTGTTCAGCTGTGCTGGAATCAGTGTCACTGGAGAAAATCATCCCGGAGTCTCCTCAAAGCAGTGAAGCGGGAGACCTGTCTCCCTGTCGCTCTCCGTCCACACCTCGACACCTGCGCTACAGACAGCCTGGAGGTACGACATGCGTGTGCATGTGTGGATTATGATATTCATAATTCTGTTTTCATCATTAGCTGTAAACACTCGTAAAGGATTGCTGTGAGCCTCCAGGACAAAGACCCTGACGTATATGTAGCTCTGTTTTTATTGCTTTAAGAAACAAATAAAATAGAATTTGAATTTGA
>JAFBJQ010000907.1:674482-690741 GCA_016785345.1 Trinectes maculatus
TAATAATAATTGTGAACTTAAATAATAATAATTGTGAACTTCAACACTATGAATATCACCTGCAGTTTACAGGTGATATTAATAGCCTACATTCCTCAGTCTTTTATATGAATAATCTTTTACATGAAAAAATACTACAGTATTTTAATGTAGGTTTTAAAAACGTCACAATACTTTCTTTTTTTTTTTAATTTGTGGTCATTGAAATCAAGTTGCATTATGCTGAAATGGAGAAAAGGTTCATTTGCATTCACACATGTGGCCTTTGAGCTATATGATGATAACAGTGGTGGAGATGATGACAGTGTTGTTGTTGGTCTGGATGATAATTCTGTGTCTGTGTGTCTCTGCAGTCCAGTCAGGGGAGAACTCGCGCTGCTCAGTCTCTCCCGCCTCTGCCTTTGCTATCGCAACAGCTGCGGCAGGACATAGCACAACACCAGGTACACACACACACACACACACATGCACACACACATGCACGCATGTACACAGATTGGCACACACACTAATCAACATACAGTTTGAAAGAAAACTTGTATTGTGAGAGTGAATAAATTGTGGTCTGTAATTAAGCTGCATTTATTTGGACACAACTCTTAAGTCAGTATAATAGTGATGAAGGTCGTAGGCATTTATTCATGAATTAAAAAAAAAATAAAATACAATTTTGTAAAGAAACTATTATGTATGAAAATGTTTCTTCTGCGGATTCGACCCTTCATGATAGTGTTTACATTATTTATCTATGTATTAAAACTATTTTCAGAATAATCGCAGTTGATGTATTTGATGTTTGTCTTTCATGGTGCATTTTTTTTTTATTTACACAAATCAGAACCACAGCTCATCCATGACAGCTCCATCATCATATCACGCAGTTATACTGTGTTATCTCTGCATCTCCTCCTGCAGTTTTTACTAACTCCGAGAGAACCTGCGATAAAGAGTTCATCATCCGCCGAGCTGCAACTAACAGGGTTCTCAACGTGCTGCGCCACTGGGTCTCCAAACACTCGCAGGTTTGTCCGTCTCTGCCGTCTGCGCTGCTGCGGTAATCAGGTCTGTGGTCTCATTAAAGCGGCTGTCTGGGTCATTCTCTCTCTGCTTCATTGCCTTCGCTTCAGCGTGTAAACAACCCCACACACACACACACCGACACGCTGCTTATTGTTTCCATGTCAGTTGGACTCACTTTAGTCTCCCTACCTACTCTGCTGCCTCGAATGAATTGAACGTCGAGGTAATTGCCTGACTCCCTGCGTTGAGGTCCTCCCAGTCTAACGGCATTGATCTGTTTGATGTGTTTTCCCCCAATAATACAAAATGTTATGATTTCAGGCCACACACACACACACACACACACACACTGATGCTTTGGAGCGTATGTCCGTGAGGGTCTTTAACACAGTGGTGCATCTGTGTTCATGTGTAGGACTTTGAGATGTATGGAGAGCTGAAGATGTCGGTGATCGGCCTCCTGGAGGAGGTGCTCCGAGACCCAGACCTTCTGCCTCAGGAGAGGAAAGCCACTGCCAACATATTAAGGTACAGCACACACACACACACAATTCTAACAGTTTACAGTGACCAAAAACTATTGATGTTAAAATGTAATACAAGCATTCTATTCTATTCTATTCTATTCTATTCTATTCTATTCTATTCTATTCTAGTGGCCTTTCCCAAGACGAGCAGGAAGATGCTCAGCTGAGAATTGAAGACATCTTACAAATGGTGAGAAAATACATGGTTGCAGCACTTGTGATTATCTTGTTGTTATTCTGTTGGGTTAATGCTGTAATGTAAAGTATAAAAGGCTGCACTGCCAGTGTGACATAACACAACTGCATCAACCTGTGTGTGTGTGTGTGTGTGTGTGTGTGTGTGTGTGTGTGTGTGTGCGTGTGTGTGCAGACTCGCTGTCTGATACAGCATTACATTTGAATATTTATGTGTCTCTCTATGGGTTTGTTTGCGTTTATGAAACAAGCCTCGTGTTTACACTTTGATGCACACCTCCCCTAAACACCCATGCTGATGTGTACATGCTGATGTGTACATGCTGATGTGTACATGCTGGTGTGTACACACCATCTTCTCCAGGCAGGAGGGGAATACAGCCTCTCCTCCTGCCTCGGATGCAGTTTCTTTATTATTTATTATGATAATTATTATTTATTACTTGTATCTCCTTGTTATTTAGGTTGGAATTGTGCTGCGAGTGTTTCTTTATGACTCTCTCTCTCTCTCTCTCTCTCTTATACGTGTGTGCGTGTGTGTGTGCGTGCGTGTGTGTGTGTGTTTAGGCGGACTGTCCAAAGGCGGAGTGTTTCGAGTCTCTCTCAGCGATGGAGCTGGCTGAACAGATCACTCTGCTGGATCACATTGTCTTCAGGAGCATTCCTTATGAGTCAGTCCTCCTGTAACACTCACACACTGTGATGCGCGTTAGATCGATCGATCGATCGATTTTCTTTTTTTCTTTTTTTTAACGAGATCCTTTTATTTAGGAGGCCGTTTAATCACCGCTGTGTCTCTTGGCAGCGTCTCAGTCAGCTTTTACGGGGACAACAACGACAACTAATAGCCCTGCATTTCAACTTTACGACTCCCACTGTGACGCTTTTATTTCAGAGGCGTAGAGTTTTGCATTAAGCTTGAATTGACGCTGACTTATAGGACGTGGACGTTGCTATTCAGTGAGTTGCTGCCATTATGTAGGCAATGATGACGGTGGTGATGCAACTGCAATTAAATGGTAAATAGTTTGTTCGATGTGTTTTTAGTCACTTAATTTATGATATGTACAATCAGTTTAGCTAACACAGTGACTCATATAAAATTCCTTGAGTCGGTTCTTTTTCTTTAAGTGAAGGCGAGTTTGTCTTTCTCTCTTTACGATGAATCACCTGATATTTCTTGAAGATTAAAAGGTTGAAATCCCCCTTTAAAAAAAAATCATGTGACTGAAGAAATGCCGTCCATGTGTGATGTTATACACATGGATCAACATGCAGGTCTGCTTCTCTCAGCGTCCACCATACAAACACCTGTCTCACCTGTCTCACGTTTCAAACTGTGATGATAACTTATCAAAGTACGATACGTTTAGCGAGCGTATCGTAAAAATGGTTGATATGTGTTTCGCCGTGTGTGATCTCGTTCTCATTCGGTCTTCTCATGCGTCTCTGTGTGGCAGAGAGTTCCTGGGCCAGGGCTGGATGAAGGTCGACAAAACCGAAAGGACACCTTACATCATGAAAACCAGCCAACACTTCAATGACGTAAGATCCTACCGTTTATATTTGAACCCCTTTATCTCTGACACCACCACCATCAGAATCCGGTTCACATCCATCTTCTCCATCTTCTCCCCTCCTTTCCCGTCCAAAGATGAGCAACCTGGTGGCGTCGCAGATTATGACCCACACTGACGTGGGCTCCAGGGCCAGCTCCATCGAGAAGTGGGTGGCTGTGGCCGACATCTGCCGCTGTCTCAACAACTACAACGGCGTGCTGGAGATCACGTCGGCCCTCAATCGCAGCGCCATCTACCGTCTGAAGAAGACCTGGGCTAAAATCAGCAAACAGGTGCGAGACATGTCCCCCGGCCCATACGTTTAAAACATAACCGGTAAAAACAGCAGATATAAAGGATACAGGATACGAAGGTTAATTTCTCTTCATAATATCTGTGAATGAATAAATGGATGTCTCCTAATAGAAACAAGCCAGTAGAGAGTTCAGAGAAGGGACAAAGCCGAAAGGCATTTGTCTGTCCTTTAATTCTGATGAACAATAAATCAATTAAAGCCACGCTCGTCCAATCAGCAGACAGCCTGTCTCGCCAACAAGCCGCTCTCTCTCTCTCTCTCTCTCTCTCCTCAGGACTAGAGACAAATTCGATTTTGTCATTATGTCGTTATTATCTCTTACTAAGAGAAACTGAATTAATTCAGTTTTTTGAATAGCGCCAGCTCACAACATACGTTATCTCAAGGCACCTGTACGGTGTAATACAGAATACTATAGGAGCAGGAAAGAGTTGTTACTGTTAATAATAATTTGAAATCATTTCAGTGTGTGTGTCTGTGCTCTTCCTCAGACTAAAGCCCTGATGGACAAACTGCAGAAGACGGTGTCCTCTGAGGGACGCTTTAAAAATCTGAGGGAAACCCTGAAAAAGTCAGACTTTGCACATTTTTGCACAAACGATTCCATCACCGTTATCTCACAAATAATAAAATAAAGATGAGTGTTTATTTTTTTTATTTCCGTCATTAATTATGCATAGTGTTCCCTCGCGTTGTCTTCCTGCAGTTGCAACCCTCCCTGTGTGCCGTATCTGGGAATGTACCTAACAGACCTGGCCTTTATCGAGGAGGGAACGCCCAATTTCACCGAGGAGGGCCTCGTTAACTTCTCCAAAATGAGAATGGTAGACGCACACACCAGCATACACAACACGCACACGTGATGCTAACCATGGTGTACAGTGTACTAACCTGCGAGTCCATGTTTTCTTCAGATATCCCACATCATCCGGGAGATCCGACAGTTTCAGCAGACCCCATACAGGATAGAGCTTCAAGCCAAGGTACTCTTCCAATGCGTAACTGTGTTTTCATGAAAATCGTAAACAACTGTGAGATCTGAAGTTCATTTCAATTCATCGATATTTGGCCTGTGCACCCAATTTCCCTTTGTCCAGGTGACCCAGTACCTCCTGGACAAGACTCTGATCATGGATGAAGACACTCTGTATGATCTGTCTCTAAAGATCGAACCCCGGCTTCCTGCCTGACTCGCAGCTCTTTGTGGCCAGCGGGAGCCTGAGAAACCTGGACCCCCGAGGGGCAACGCGCCCACACGATCTCATCAATCAAGAGGAAATCAGGACGTTTTGAGAGCGACCCGGGCCTGGAAATAAGAGACCGTTGGGAGATGCCTAGCATGAGGACTGTCGCGCACGCTTCAAACATTTACGAGCAACCGTGAACGGGCGGAGAACTGCTTAAGTGTCGCCGTCAAGGATACTGAGTCACGGTGCATGAGGGTTTTGAGGAAACGACATGTCGCTAAGTGTCCTCGTCGTTCCTCCAGACATCACGCGTCCTCAGACAGGCTGAGGGGATGAAGTGAAACGCAATGGATGTAACCGAGATGTAGCATTGTACAGAGAGCGTGGCAGATAAAGACGTCCGAGCTTGTGTCTCCGTGCTGTCGTCTGTGTTCTGTTGACGTTTTCGTGCCACGTCCTGAAGTGAGAGTCTCAAAAATGCTTTCTGTCGCAACGCTCCCTGTGTAGAACTTGCATGATTTCAGCTTGGGGGTGTAACCGCGTAAAAGGCCTTCAACCTGGCCCCTGACCCCTGACCCCTAGCTTAGCATGCTGCACCCCAACCAGGGTGACTCTAAGCCACTATGCACCCTCAGTGGGCTGGTTCTGAAAAGGCAAAATGCCCTCTATGTTTAACTGCAGTGTAGAAAGACACTAAAATAAAAACCCGTCAATTTACTTGAAACTTGAAAATGTGGCCGATATATTTTCATTGACGAAAATCATCCTTCTGTTATTATTTTATATTCGTCTCGAGTCCGTCTTGAAAACTCTATTCAAAAAAAAAAAAAATGTCCACATGAATGACACAAAACTAAAAAAGTTCGTCAGTGCCTTCCACGAGTGTTGGGCCATTTCTGCTGATTTGACCATTTACGCAGAAAAAGTCTTAAAAATAAAGTTTTCTTCAAAAAGATAAATAAATAAAAATAAAAATTGGGCTGCAGGTTTTTGCTCCGGTCAATGTTTGCTCTTTCAGATAATAGGCCATGTAGACTCAACAGTAGCATGTTCGTGGAACCTGGTGACGTCATTGCAGCAGCTGATCATCAGCAAATGTCTCCCTCTAGTGTTTGAGGCTTGCTATAGCTCCTATTGACCCAAAGCTTTTTGTGTTTGTGTGCAGAGTAGGCTTTTTCTCGGCTTTTAGGGGTCGTCTCATACTGACGCGTGTGTTGTCAGGTCCCGGGTTGTGAGTCCTGGCCTGGGACAGTTTCTTTGCACTCTCTGAGATGTAGCTTTGCTTGAGTGACAGTATGATAGTTGTTTACCATGCTATTTATTTCACCAGATACTGTATAGACATCACGTTTGTATATAGTGACTCTGCACATATCATAGGATCGATGATGGAATTCTGTCATGCTGTGAATTTGACTTTTTTTTTGTGTCTCCTACTTTCACGTTGAATCCGAGTTTTGCATCCAGGCTGTTGAATTGCGAGAAATCTATTTTAAAAAAAGAAGAAGAAGTCTTTTTTTTCCCCTTTTCTTTAACTTAATGTAGCATTTGAAAAAAATTGTTTTCATATATTGCAGATATGATGGACGTGGTTTGTCCTGCATGCACACAACATCTGCATGTTGTGCATGTT
The DNA here is from genome assembly GCA_016785345.1 of Trinectes maculatus. Lineage (NCBI taxonomy): Eukaryota > Metazoa > Chordata > Actinopteri > Pleuronectiformes > Achiridae > Trinectes > Trinectes maculatus. The sequence goes on from JAFBJQ010000907.1 coordinate 680,920, forward strand.
TGACTGGACGCTCCCTGTACCTTGTCCCTCTGCTTCTCTATATTGTCTCTGTAGTTGTAACAATCAGGAAAAATTGTCTCTTGGTGTAACATACAACATCAAGCGTGGTCTTCAAACTGTTAGCATCTGTGAAGCAGCTGTTGTTATACACAGTTACACAGGCCTCAGTTTATTTCTGAGGGTCGGTTCTTTATACCGATTTGGGAAGATTGGATGCTTTGGTTGTGTTGTAAAATTGTTTTTTTTTTTGTATGTGTGTGTGTATTTGTTTGTGTGTTTGTTTATTTGTTTGCATATTCCACCTGTAGGTGCAGGGAAAATAAATTCAACATGCCTTATGTGTCTGCACTGTGCCATGATTTCACAAGTTTATTCCTCTGGAAGCAAATGCATCTAATTCTAAACCTCATTTCAGTTTCTCCACATCTGGAACGTAGGTTTGATTCGGCCCTGCAACCTATCCTGCCATCATGTGGTCATAAATGTTGTTGCATCAGTAAAGGAACGACCTCACCTGTGAAAAGCTAATTAAATTATGCCTGGTATGTTTACGATGATTCGTTAGTTTCACTCGTTAGACTAATTTTAGTTTTTATATGCAGTTGCACTGTTTTTAAGAAAAACACATTAATTAGAGTTAATGATAATGATCCTTCTCCAAAGGTCAAAGGGCACAGGTGCCTCTTACCATGATAAGTAATATTGGGAATCTCTCTAATCCTGCCTTTTCCCACTCTCTCCTTTAATGATCTTCATCCCCTTAACTCACTCTGACCCTTGACCCATTTTACACCACTCTCTCCTTCATTCAGTTTTGATCTTGTTCCCGGGTGTCGTTTATTTTACACGGACAGCCTGTAGTTCCTTTCACCACATCCACTTTAATTCCACAGCTCCCACTTCCATTAGCTTTCTCTCTTCTTCTCCGGTATTCTTTTCCAGACTAGAGGTTTATTTGTCTTTGACTAAAAAAAGCATAGAACAAACTATCTACTATATAACTGCAGTTGTCACCATGCAAAAGTCATATATGGATTTTTTTTTTTAAATCCAGGTGTTTGCTGAGCTCATCGACTCTGTTATCAAGGACAGACACAACAACTATGACCCTCACACAATGAAGCACAACCTTATATATTTATTAAATTATATTTACTTTTCTTCTTTATATTTCTACCAATAAATGTATTAACACTGGTTATGAAATGTCATATTTGATTTTATTCATTAATTCCTTTCTTCAGGCACAACAACGAGAAGAACTCCCTGATCTGGATCAATGAGGACCACACAAGGATCAGAACCATGGAGAGAGGAGGCTGCATGAAGAGAGACTGAATTAAACAGGTCAGTTACATCACATTTTTAAAGTATCGTAAAAAAAAAATTTTTTTTTTTACTGTGCATAAGACTGGAAAAGTAGATATAAATATTATAGTCTGCATTTCTGAAAATGACCAACTATCTGTGATGTTTACGGTCAAGGACCCTCGCTTCCAGAAGATCCTGGATAACCTGAGACTGCAGAAGCGAGGCACGGCTGGTGTGGACAACAACATCTCCAACCTCGACCGTCTGGACGAGTCAGAGGTACGAGTAAAAGTTCAAATGAGAGACATTCAAACAGGTGTCTTCCCCCCCGCTGTCCTGTCACCTGTAATCCAGGCAGGGCTGTGCCAGTCAAGGTTATGAGATTTCTCTTTTCCTTTCATGATCTATCAGTCAAACGCTATCAAAGGTCGCAGCTTGTTAAGGTCAGGACTCTGGCTGGGTTTTCTTTCAGTCAGGCCAGAGGAGGCTGGAGGCCCAACGGCACTGTGAGGTGATTAAAGCCAATCAAATGTCACCTGGTGTTGCATCTCATCCCACACAGCCACAAAAAAACAACAACATTAGAATACGTCACATTGCGTGGATATTAAAGTGTGTAACCACGTTGTCGTGTCCTTTCTGACACCAGCTTCCATGTATTTAACGGTCGCGCTGGTGCAATTAGTGACTGACGACGTTAACTACGCAACTGAGTGTGGGAACAGGTTGGACAGTTCAGGAAGTGAACGTCTCATCTCACCTCTTATCATCTCATCTCTTACATGCTTATCATGTATTGGTCTTGTGTAGCACTGTCCTTATATGTGCAATAAATTAATTAGACGTTTGTGAACTTTAAACACAATAAGTTGTGATATCAGCAGGTGTTTTATAACTGAACCGAACACGTCAACAGAGGTGAGACGTAACTAAGTCCATTAAAACAAGTATAGGTCTTTAGATTTATAGGTGTAGGTCTACAGTATTTACAAAATACATCGTCTGTCAATACATTGTAGTTTTCTAACACAAGTTGTATGGAAGTATTTTTTATTTATTATATTTTATCCTAAGTATTTTTATTTTTACTCAAAATTTTTGTCAGCCATCTAAAACAGCATCTCGGTTAAGAAGAAAGAAAGTGAAATGCCTCTAACAGAGATATAGTTGTATACATATGTGTGTGTGTGTGTGTGTGTGTATTGGCTGTGTAAACGTTGATGAGTTACACATTGACATATTCAGGTGTGGCAGCTTCAGACTGTGGTGCGACCCAGACCACTTCAGTGTTTTGTGTAAATGTCTTGTGCAAATATTGGACAAAATATAATGTGCAGGTTTTGGAGTTAAGCAACGTCTCATTGTCGCGGGAATTTGTATGGAAAATGGATTAATGAGGAATTTGTAATAACAGTCAAGAGCTGCATAACAACATAAGGTCAAATATTAACACTGAATAATGGCTGGCACTGGTGGACACTCCCCAAACAGGAATTGTCAAATCTCAATGTGGATGGTATTTGAGGCTATAAAATACAAAAGGAAGTGGATAAAGTTTATTTGACATCAGAGGCCTCACACGTTTTCATCTCATCTGACCCGAGGCTCAAAATGAGGCTGTGCATGTCTTTGGCTTTCGCCTGTATAATGCTATCACCAGGTAAGACTAGAGGAGCAGACCAGCAGAATCTTTAAGTCTTTCCGCCGTTTGCAATTTTTTATTTTATTTATTTTTATTTTTTTGCATGTTCCTCTGCCTGTAGTATTTGGATTGAAGTGTTACACCTGCTGGGAAAATCACCCCGGGACCTGCAACAGTGTATGGACCTGTCCTAATCATTTTGATCGCTGTTCCACCACAATAGGTAAGTTCAGTTCATCAAACAATGAACTTTATTATAACATATTCTTATTTTAAATAACTTTTTTAAATATTTGAAATAACTTCTTTTTTTTTGTCTTTGGCAGTTGCTCAAAATTTGGTCAGCAAACACTGCATGCGGAGCGATATGTGCGCTAATGTTTATTCCGTGGGCGTCAGATGCTGCGCTGAAGACCTGTGTAATGGAGCCAAACACAGTGGCGTCTTTGTCCCTCTGCTTTTAGTGCCCATAGTCATTAGTGCACTTTTCGGGATCAACTGAAGCCTATGTCTGCGCTATCAAGGGATCAGCTTTCACAAGTGGAACAAAGACTATATATATATATATATATATATATATATATATATATATATATGTTTATTTTCTATACTCTCAGGTACTACTGAGAATTATTAATATATTTGCACTTCATTATACTGGTGGTCACCTGTATAGAACAAGTATGACCGCTTACTATAATCAGATACTTTGATTATTTGTATGCACGCATTTCATGTGCAAAATCTAAAATGTGTTACCAAATAAATCTGACTGTACAGATTGCAGTCTTGCTTTTCTTTATGTTTTGACAGTTTGGCTGCCGACACTGTCTCACTTAAAAAAAAAAAAAGAAAGAAAGAATGTGTTGCAGTAGTTGAGTATGACCTTTTCTGCATCTGCAGATGAAAGGAGAAACCTGTTCTCGGTTAAATGTCTGTTCCACAAAGCACGATTGTGTGACTACAGTCACCAGATGTTCTAAACTCTTAGTCCAAAAAAGGACCTTGTATAGTTGCCCATTTTTAAACACAATAAGCTATAACATCCAGACGCCGGGAGAATCGTTGCTTGTCCTGAGGATCGTGATTTTTTTTTTTCTGAATTGGAGCCATTCAACTGTAGGACATGTCTGGACATTCAGTATTCATTTCATCAAGGCAGGAGACAATAAAAGATGCATTTGTGTTGGGATATTCCTCACATTCCTCTGGGGAGAAAGTAACTTTTTAGAAAGGAAGAATTATTACCCTGATTATTACCCTGCTTCTTTGACTGCACACAAATAAACAGACTTTGACAACAGTAGGGGGCAGCATAGGAAAAAGCAAAAGGTGTCACACAAACATGTTTGTTTTTGTGCATCAGTTCTCACGTTCTTATATCATTGGAAAGGATCTGGACATAAAACAAATTCTTGTATATTCCCAGAAATATAACTCATGATAACGATATAGTTTAAGTACATTGTTTTGGTTCGTGAAGGGAACTTATGCATAGTAATTTGCTTGTAAGATAAGGTCAATATGATGCAATCAAAAAACAAAAAACAAAAAGCAATGATTGATGTAAAATAACGAAATGCCGTATCAAAAGCTGAAGAGCGATTTATAGACATTTACAGTTCCCAGGAAATCAGGGCCCAGATTAACTGTACTGTACAGAAACTGTTTAATTACTGTCTTATGTCTGCGAAGTTAACTCATAGCCCAGAAATTGACGGCTGATCTAGTCTGAACTTGTGAGGACCACACCTGTCTGATTATCAGCTTCAATGCCTATTCATACACAGTGATTACAAGCAAATTTATCATCTGTCACACTTTGTTCTGCCAATCCTGAGCAAATATGGTCTGTGAAGTCAAAAGCAAAACTAAGCCACGAGGGTTTAACCATTATAATATTAAACTGCTGTTTAATTCCCCATAGTTCACATGCAAATCTGTACATAATATCTGCAAAGGTCATTTCACATCATCTTCACAGGATCTCTCTAAAAATATTCATAAAACGACCCTTTAATATATTATCCACACATAATATGTTCTATTAGTCTACTTGATTACGGCAGCCTTATCTTATAATTCATACTATCTGTGCAGGAATAAAAAGACTAAATGTGAGTATTTTCCTTTTTTTTTATATCTGTACAACAGAGGCAAGGCCATGGAATAACTGTAGACAGATGCAGTACAGTGCGGCTCCATTAGTTACGATTGTAGTTGACAAGTGACTAACTTAAAATAAGTCACACACATGCAGTGAACCGTGTTCTGTGTGTAATTTGTTGCGATGCATGGGTACAGTTGCTGTTGATGTTGATTTATTTAATTGTCTCCAGAGACACAGAGAACCACAGAGATTAAGCAGGAGGAAAATGCTGAGAGATGGATATTTCTCTGCTTTCACAAGCAAATTTTTTTTGGTTAGTCGTGAAATAATGTTATTTTATGCCATTTCGTATCATACTATGTAAACTCAGCCTCTGATTGATGCCAGAACATCAAGTCAAAGAATCAAGCTGTCATGTCTTGTCTGTGTTGTCAGGTGACTTCCTGTTTTATTTTGTAACCCTAGTCGCCTCACGTTTTAGGGTCACTTCCCACTTCCCTTCATGTGTTTCCCGCTGGTCTGATTGTCATCCCCGTCTTGACTGTTTCCACCTGTTCCCCTTACCTGCATGTGTTAAATAGTCTGCGTTCCCTTTGTCTTATGCCAGTGTGTCTTTGTCCGTTGACCTGATATCATGAGCTTTCTGTTTTCAAGCCATAGTCTATGCGATCGCAGTCCGTAAGCTGATTTTCCTCTTTAAGAGTGGGTTTTGTTTGTAATTTTCATAGTTTATGTTTTCTTGTCATAGCCTTAGTTTTGCCTTAGTCAGTAAGTTTTTCCTCTAATAGAGTGATTTTGTTTTGTACATTGCAGATAGGTTTTCCTCCCTTTTGGAGCGTTTTTTGTAGATTTTTGTGTTTGTATTTCTATTGCAGCTTTAGTTTTAAGTAAAGATTAGGCTAGTTTCATAGCTCTGCATTTGTCACTCTATTGAATACAATCTCTCTTTACAAAGACTGTGGAACGAGTCTCTGCTCCTGGGTCCTGTTTATATCTCGGCCTGACACAAGCTGTATAAACGCGTAATGACTGCCAATGCATTTCCAACAATGGCAGTCAGGACATTTATTTTTGCTTTTCTTTTGGTGTCTCAAAATCCTAACATTACTGGATTCAGTTTATTTGGATAAAAAGAAACACAATTCCACAGAAAATGGAATCCAAAAAGGGGGCGGGGTGTGTGTGTGTGAAATCAGGATTAAGTTGTCACTGATGACATCGCACAAGGTTTAGAGGGGTTAGGATTAGGGATTTTAATTCATATTATGGGCCCCTCTCCCGCCCAGCCCTGATGACATCATGCAATTTAAACAGGTCACAAGATCCGTGTGCGTGTATCTATGTGCGTTATGAGTGACATCACTGATGCTTGATCACTGGCCCATTGCAACTACCACTACCCCCTAAGATGTCTCCATTCGTTTCAATGGAGAAAATTGGGGAAAAAAGCTGATAATTGTACAAAGTATAAATAGGTGAAAAAGGTTTTATGCAAGTAAAAATATATGAACAGTAAAACTGAGCCTCAGTTAAATGTCTGTTTTTTTACAATACATGTATTGTACATGTTTGCGTCTCGGGTTTTGTCTCCACGGGTGGTTCAGGAGACAGACTATGTGATCTTCTTGGAGTTTGCCCTGAACTATGTGGAGAAGCAAAAGTCCTGCCGAGGCCTGAAGACGATGTACTGATATGATGATACATCATCTTATTCCCCACCTGTCCAGGTGGGGAAGACATTACCACAGTTTAAACTGCTCCAGGAAGTAGATTATTCACTATGACAGAGATAATGGAGTGTTGTTTTCACTGCCAGGTTTCCTGTTAGAGCTCAGAAAATGTATTGTAGAGGTTGTACTTTATAATTTATTTATTTAATCTTTTTGTGTCTCGTTCTGGCGCAAATGAGCAGTTGGATGAAGCGAGTGTGTGGCCGGGCCATTTAATAAACAGCACTGATGGCAGTGGAGGAGTTGTCCTCAGTGGAGGAGGGGAACCCTGAAGTCGTCCTCGATGGCGTTATAAGCATTAGGTGTAACGTTCACAAGAGGACTTGATGGGCCCCTTTACCTCCACCTCCTTTTAGTGTAGTGTGTTACCTTTTCCTTACATCACACACATCACCCTCCTGAGACTGAACCCACTAAAGTCCATCGCTTCTCATCGTGCATCACTCAACAGTGAAAGTGGAACGAACCAAAAAAAGACCATGAAAAGGCGCCATTCTTCCCTCGCTTCTAACCTGAGCAAAAAAAAAAAACTTTTTGGTGGTTTTCATTTGTCTCATTTTGATTTTAGACATTGTTGATTCAGCTCCTGCAATTTTTTTTATTTTAAGGGATGTTGGTGACGCGGGGTAAAAACCTGAAAGACAGATGTCGGCTTATTGTTGGTTGGCTTTTGTATTTTTATGTTCTAATTTGAATTGTAGCTGTGTTTTATCTTGGTTGTTTTTTGCAAGACGTCTTTCTACTTTTTTGTCATTGTGGATGTTCTTCATTGTTGGTGGAGGTGAGAGAGGACAGAGCTACAGCTCAGTTTTACATGTGCAATTGTGTTGACATTCCATTCCTTTCAGTCCTCTTATTTCATCTGTACCAGTAAACATTAATTATTATATTATTATTGTGTTTTTTTTAAACTTTTGATCTGATGTGTTATCTCATGCAGAGCCAGTAGTCAAAGAGTACAAAATGTGAACTATCGAATCCAAGATTGAAATAAAGACTGTTTAATGAACTGAAAAATTTTCCTTTTTTTTTTTTTACAAAAATGTCAAAAACTTGTCAAAAATGTTATACTATAGTATAGTATGTTATCGAAAAAATATGAAAAATTTTAATTTTAATTTTTCACCAACACACGTATAAAAGGTGCCAAAAACGTCATAGTATAGTATGTCGTCGAAAAAATATGAAAAATTTTCATTTCTTAAAAAATGTCAAAAACTTTTCAAAAATGTCATAGTATAGTATGTTGTCAAAAAAATATGAAAATTTTTCATTTCTTACAAAATGTCAAAAACTTCTCAAAAACGTCATAGTATAGTATGTTGTCTAAAAGTTTGAAAATTTTTAATTTTACCGAAATGTCAAAAACTTGTCAAAAAAGTTATACTATAGTATGTTGTCGAAAAAGTTTGAACATTTTTATTTTTTACAAGAATGTCAAAAACTCATCAAAAACGTCATAGTATAGTATTTTGTTGAAATATTTTCATTTCTAACAAAAACGTCAAAAAATTGTCAAAAACATCGTAGTATACTATGTCGTCAAAAAAATATGAAAAATTTTTATATCTTACAAAATGTCAAAAACTTGTGAAAAACGTCATAATATAGTATGTTATCAAAAAATATGAAAAAAATTCATTTTTTACAAAATGTCAAAAAATTTCTTAAAAACGTCATAGTATAGCACGTCATCGAAAAATTTTCAGATTTTACAAAAACGTCAAAAACTCATCAAAAACGTCATAGTATAGTATGTTGTCGAAAAAATATGAAAAATTTTCATTTTCTGCAAAAACGTCAAAAACTTCTAAAAGTAGTATAGTATGTCCTCAAAAATTTGGAATTTTTTTTGCAAAAACGTCAAAAAGTCATCAAAAATGTTATACTATAGTATTTCGTTGAAAATTTTTCATTTTTTACAAAAATGTCAAAAACTTGTCAAAAACGTCATAGTATAGCATGTTGTCAAAAAATTTTACAAACATGTCTAAAACTCGTTAAAGACAACATAGTATAGTATGTTGTCGAAAATGTTTAATTTTTTACAAAAACATCAAAAATGTCATCAAAAATGTCATAGTATTGTATGTCGTCGAAAATGTGACAAAATTTTAATTTTTCACCAAGACGTCAAAAAGGTGCCAAAAACGTCATAGTATAATATGTCGCAGAATATTTGACAAAATCTTTATTTTTTACTAAAACGTCAAAAGGTCATCAAAAATGTTATACTATAGTATTTCATTGAAATTTTTTTTTTAATTTTTACAAAAATGTCAAAAAATTGTCAAAAACGTCATACTATACTATGTTGTCAAAAAAAATATGAAAATTTTCATTTCTTACAAAAATGTCAAAAATGGTTAAAAAAGTCATAGTACACTATGTCGTCCAAATAATATGAAAAATTTTCATTTCTTACAAAAATGTCAAAAACTTGTCAAAAACGTCATAGTATAGCATGTTGTCAAAAATTTTACAAACATGTATAAAACTCGTTAAAGACAACATAGTATAGTATGTCGTTGAAAATTTTTCATTTTTTACAAAAACATCAAAAATGTCATCAAAAATGTTATAGTATAGTATGTGGTCGAAAATTTGACAAAATTTGAATTTTTCCCCAAGACGTCAAAAAAGTGCCAAAACGTCATAGTATAGTATGTCGTCGAAAATTTGACAAATTTTTTAATTTTTTACAAAAATGTCAAAAACTCATCAAAAACGTCTTAGTATAGTATGTCGTTGAAACGTTTGAAAATTTTTCATTTTTTACCACAATGTCAAAAACTCGTCAAAAAATGTTATACTGCAGTATGTTGTTGAAAATGTTTCATTTTTTACAAAATCATCAAAAACTCGTCAAAAACGTCATACTATACTATGTTGTCAAAGGTTTAAAAAATATTCATTTTATACAAAAACGTCAAAAGCATGTCAAAGACATCATAGTATAGTATGTTTTGTAAAACATTTTCATTTTTTACAAAAACATCAAAAACTCATCAAAATGTCACGCTATACTA